>ML682045.1:6421763-6515537 GCA_007922195.1 Podocnemis expansa
CTGAGGGGGTGGCTCTTCCTCCCAGGGTGCTAAGCACCCTGGGAGGAAGCTCAGCCAGTTATTTCGAAACGGCATGTCCACTTGGCATTGTTTCGAAACAACCGTTTCGAAACAACGCCCTTTCGAAATAAAACGAGGTTTAGCTTATTTCGAAAAGCGCACGGCTATTTCGAAAGAAGCGGTTTGCTTCTTTCGAAATGGCCGTGCGTCGTGTGGCCATGCCATTCCTTATTTCGAAACAACCTCTGTTGTTTCGAAATAAGGAGTGTGTGTGGACATACCCTGTGTGTGTGTGTGTGTGTGTGTGTGTGTGTGTGTGTGTGTTGGGGGGGAGAACCAAATCAGAAAACCCTTCCCATGTGCCCGGCAGCAAATCCAAGATGGATAAATGTCAGAATAACAGTTGTATCCTAATGGGAGGGAGAAGAGGAAAGGGAAACAAAATAAAATCATGATGTGAGGCAAAGACTGAGGATTATTTTGCCCAGCTGATCCCTTGCATACTGCCTCTCTGGGCTTGCCAAGGGTGCCTGCCTGTAAAGCCAGGCCCAGTGGGCCAAGTGGATAATGAGAAGAACTACATGTTAAGGTGAAGGCAACAGAAGAAAGGGGCCAGAAGAACAACTCTCCTTTCCACACAATCTGAACCAGATTGTGGCATTTACTTACTGCCTTCCACTTATAACCTCGCAGGAGTGTTTTTGCCCACCACTTACTTCAGTAGTGAGCATGCACTAGGATGGGATTCGTGGGTTGTATTATTGTCCTCTTGAAGAAGGTAGGTTGTCTTGTGAGAGTGCAGCAATGAAGATGGGTGCTTTTGATCTGTTCTTAGTTCTTCCGGTTTGGAAATTGGGATGGGTCCCCTGAAGTCGGTGGCCCTGATTCCCCAGTGCCCTACACTTTGTATTGTCATTTACCCTGGTACTGAGTGCATATGTGATGTACCCACATTAGGACACAATGCTCTCTCTCATCAGGGTTAGGGTTTCATGCTTGCTTTGTACTACTATAAATAATTATGGGCACTGGGGAGTGAGGCCCAGTGACTGGGCTGAAACCACCATGATTAAAGGGGAACCAGGACCAAATTTTACTCTTAATTCCTCACTCTTTCTGGCTGGTCCCAGGAACAGCTGCTGCCACTGGTCTCTGCACCACATGCATGGCAACTAATTGGAATGGTTTCATTTTAAAAGCCTCAAATAAAATCTGGAGCTCAGAGCAAGAATCTGTAATCCCTTTGGTGAGCTCTGAACTATACCTGCAAAAGTCTTTGCTTCCAAGGACCTTCTCAAACTTTCTGCTGCTTTGCCTGGTTAATGCCAAAGTTGGATGAGGGCTAACGGACCCAGTAGTGCTATTTAGAGATGTGGGGCCTCTCATGAAATCCCTACTTATTTCTTGTGGCAGCCCTTCTCCACTCATTTCCTGGCTGCAATGTTAATGTAATTTGTGGACGGTGATATATGGCTTCAGCAGCACTAAATCAGCCTCCCAGAGGTCTCGTGTACACTTGGAACTGGCTCTGATTTCAGTCACTGGTGTTGGTTCAGACCCTAGGAGGGAGCAAGAAAGTTGCAGGTGGATTTACTCCTCCTTGAAACAGAATTAGGCGTACAGGGGCAAATCAAGGCTTTGACTTTCAATACTTAGGGCTTGTACTGCTGGAACAAAACCAGTGCCTGCCTGAAACTGGAATCACATCTAAGTGTAGGTGGAACACATAGATCAGTGAGTTTTGCATGTCTCAGTCTGCCAGATCCACAAAAGATGAGAGTCTGTGATGATCCCCTCCTACAGTGCCTGGCCCTTTAAACCATGCCATAGATAGTCCTTGCTCCACAGATTTCTGGTTCAGTCCCTGATGCCATCAGCCCAGACAGCAGCTATCAAGTAGACGAGGTCTTAGAAAGGCTGATTTGCTGCTGTGGGTGGTATTGTGTCTTCCACAGAGCTGGGATGGCAGTTCACCACTCCCACTGCATAGCCTGCAATATGTCCAGGATTTTGTGGGAAGCTGTGACATTCTGTTGGTCCCACCCTTGGACTAGCAAAACACGTCACAAGTAACTCACCTCTTCATCCTCTCTCTGCTGATGAAGGAACTGTTGAAGCTATAATAATATAACACATAAATTGAAAATGTGTGTTGACTGAGTTTTTTAGCAGCTGGGGTGAGGGTGTATTCTTAAAGATCTCTTCCAAAAAGAAAATATGAGGCCTGAGGCTCTTAAACTGTAGATAGGCTCCAATTCTCTCAATACTACATAACAGCTGTTAGGCCCAGGGGGATGCTTCACTACATGTAATGCAGAAGCCAGGATTGAACTTTAAAATTGGGAGGAGAATACAAAGGTCTTGATTCTAGACATCTGTGTCATGCATATGGAGATGTATTTGATGTGCTGCTTAACAGAACTTAAGGAAAATGTTTTATAGTCTGCTGTGTCAGCCAGATCAATTCTACTGTGGTTTCTGGCAGCCAACTCAAAAGATAAGAGCCATTTTAAGAATACTTCCAATAACCAACTGTTTTGAGAGCCACAATGGGTGTAGGCTCCTGGTGGGAGATGGGGAGAGCTGGGCCAGGGCGCCGGCTACAGAGTCCCCTGGTGGAGGAGGATGAACCTGGAACCAGAAACGGGCCCCTCTCAGTGTCTCCCAGTAGTGGTGGGTAACCTGGAACCTGGCCTGGGCCACCCAAAGGTTCCCCAGTGGCAGGGGATGCCTGGAGCCAGGGTGTGGGCTGCCTGCAGGGTCCTCAGGTGATGATGGGGGTCCTGGAGTCCAGAGCTGCAAGGGGGCAGCCGAAGAGCCGCATGTAGCTCTGGAGCTGCAGGTTGCAGACCCCTGGTTTAGGGGGTGCAGATAAAATGGCATAAAGATTTCCCTGCTAAAAGCAACAGCATCATCTTTTATGTTGTAGTAGAGAGCTTTTTTCCCCTGACATTTATTTGGCCATGGTGTACTTTGTGGATTTCACACCAAGGGACTATCTCCGACCTGGTGATGTCAAACACTGACTGTAATGAAAAACACACAAAAAGTCAATGTTTTTTCTCTGTTGTAGATCAGAAGAATTTTGTTTTGTTTCTCAGTTCCAGTTTGCTGTCCTGTTCTATTTAACTAAAAGTATTTTACAGGGACATGACACAATTTAAACGAAGCATCCAATGGGCAGAGTATTTGCAGAGTGATAGCACAAGTGTTTCAACACAAAAACTGTCAAGAGAACTTTAACCATTGCTAACCAAGATCTTTTCTTATTATTTTAATTTTAGGTTGATCAGCTATGAGTGCAATTGACTTGACTTCCGTCCTTGATTTTCTGGAAGCGGGAAATTTCTCTGATATCAACTGGACGTGCAACAATGGAGACTGCATTATTGTGGACACGCTCTCATGCCCTAGCACGCTTAACAAAAGTGTTTTACTGTACACCCTCTCAATCTTCTACATCTTTATCTTTGTGATAGGGCTGGTGGCCAACTCAGTGGTTGTCTGGGTCAATCTCCAGGCCAAAGCGACTGGCTATGAAACCCACCTCTACATTTTCAATTTAGCCATTGCAGACCTGTGCGTTGTCATCACGCTTCCAGTGTGGGTGGTTTCCCTTGTCCAGCATAATCAATGGCACATGGGAGAAATCACGTGCAAGATCACTCACCTCATATTTTCCATTAACTTGTTTGGGAGCATATTTTTCCTGGCATGCATGAGTGTGGACCGCTACCTCTCGGTCGCCTACTTCACCAACTCCAGTAACCGCAAGAAGAAGATCATCCGGCGCTGCATCTGCATCTTTGTGTGGCTTCTCGCCTTCTGTGTTTCTCTCCCGGACACCTATTATCTGAAGACAGTCTCTTTAAACAATGAAACTTACTGCCGCCCTCTCTATCCAGAGGAGAGCTTCAAAGAGTGGCTGGTTGGCATGGAGCTCATCTCTGTTGTGCTGGGCTTTGCCATCCCTTTTCCCATCATTGCTCTTTTTTATTTTCTCCTTGCAAGGACCATCTCTGTCTCCAGTGACCAAGAAAGGAAGAGCAATGGGAAGATAATTTTCTGTTATGTAGTTGTGTTCCTTGTCTGCTGGCTGCCCTACCATGCAATCGTCCTGCTTGACATCTTCTCAGTCCTTCATTTTATACCCTTCAGTTGTCAGATGGAGAACTTTCTGTATGCGGCTCTTCACATCACCCAGTGTTTCTCCCTCATCCATTGCTGTGTCAACCCCATACTCTACAACTTCATTAACCGAAATTACAGATATGAGCTCATGAAAGCCTTTATTTTCAAGTACTCGGCCAAAACAGGCCTCACCAAACTTATTGATGCTTCCAGAGTATCAGAAGCTGAGTACTCTGCTCTGGAGCAAAATGCCAAATGATCACCTCTCCATAAAGACTCCCATTGGACTTTCTGTGCTTGTCTTTGATAGGGCATGAATTCACAGCTTGCAAGAGAAATGAAGAACCATAATTTAAATGTGTAGTTTGGAGTAAAATGAGAAGTGGTACCAAAACCATGCATTTATTTTGATGTGTTTCATTTTATCTACTATTAGCTAATCCAGAGTTTCTGAACAGAGACCAGGGTGCAAATTCTATGCAAATGGAGAAGAAGATGTAGTAAACAAAGCCATTGTGTACCATGGATATTACATATCTTCAGGATAGTCTCTTTTTTCTTTTGTGTAAAGGCCGTTTCTCGGTTTCAATGTATATTTGTTATATAGATATATATATAGCGGGTCGTATTTAAAAACCTGAGACTTTATTTTCTGGCTGTTGGTGTACCTTATACAATTGTATTTGAAAGTTTAAATATATTTTTATCATGTATTTGAAGTATATGGCTGACAAATATATCCAGAATGCCTTAGTCTGAAAGTTAGATTGCCCTTAATTTTTGACTGTCATTGGACTGAGGATGACGTTAATAGCTGTATGGACACTATATATTCCGTGTGTGTGTGTTTGTGTCTACGTTGACTGGCACACTTTATTTACAATAGCTTTATGGTGTGGTTACATGTATATGTATGGACATAAGCTCTATATACTGTAATATAGTTTGAGATCATGTTAAAATTAACAGTAAGATAAAAGTCATGTTAACTGCTGTTTTCATGTTTCACCCTGTAGTATCTTTATGCACAAAATGAATGACCTTATTTCGAAGAGTTCTCTTTATTTGTAAGTTATTTTTTTAAAAATAAAGATATGGAAAAATACCCAGCCATGGTTTAATCTTTTTCTTTTTTCTTTTCTTTTCTACAAGAACAGATCTGTCCACTGATATATATATTGGTATGTTAATGGCAGACAGAAATAATTGAAAGAGAAATGTCAGATGGGATTTGCTAAAGGTAAAACTAAGCGTGGGGGATGCAATGGAGTGAATAGGACAATCCATTTAGAATGATGTTAGGTGAGTCTGCTAGACTTTTAAAGTAAAGGCTGCTGAGAGAATCAGGATTCTGAACATAAATAAACATGCAAAACAAAAATGGAAGAGTGCAGTAAAGCAATGTGATTTAACATAAACTAGGCTTAATGCCTTGCTATTTCATTGCTCTAGATTTCAGAGGTTTGTAAGTTTCCTTCTGACAATCCAGCTATTTTTAATTCCTTTCATGGTTTCCTTATCTGTATCATGCTAGTGTCTAGGAGCTGTAATCACGGACCAGGCCCCTTATTGTGCTCGGTGCTGTACAAATAGAACACTCTTTACGTCAAACAGTTTCTAATGCGCGTAAGTACTCTCAACATCAAATTTTCAAACTATTGGGCCAACTTCAGCTAACCAAGGAGAGCCACTGAAGCTTGTGCTACAAAAGTTTGTTCCTTTTCTAAATAATGTATGATTATAAGGGTAACCTTTTTCTGTTTTGCATGCCTCTTTAGTAGTGGAGATATGGCAGTTATTTTATTGCTTCCCCTTACAAACCTATTTTTGGCTCCCCCTCAAAAAATCAATTGAAATTGATCATTTGGGCTTTTCCTACAAAATTAGGTTATGGGGTTCTGGAATCTGCTGCTCTTAGAAACATTTGTCAAGAGTTCAAAACTCTCTCTTCTCCACACTTTCCTTATGCATGCTCCATGCTGCAGAGTTTTCCTGATAACAGTTGCTTCACTTCAGCACATCCTTACATCCATCCACACTCAAATGTGAGTTCCAAAAACCTGGTTTTTTTGTCAGTCAGATTAAACCACCTCAATAAAAGACAGAAGTCATTGACTGGCATTGTTTCACCAGTAGAGTGCCCAAGTGGATGCTGCTGTAACCCTCTCCCTTTTTTCCTTGGATTACTTGGGAGCAGGCAACACTCATGTGCACAGGTGCCTAAGTTTGATGACAAAGAGATCCTGAGGTTCCCAGTGGTGATGTTGGGATTGTGGGAATCCTCTATCCACTCTTCTGCTGCAGTCCCTTTGCTTTACAGGAAATTAAACTTGGTGCCTCCACCTGACTGGGTTCGGTACATACTCAGTGGTGTGCCTTGCGAGGATGGGAGCCTCCAGGACTAAATCCATGTGACTAAGAATAACCTGTGGGATGGGTCTAATCCAAACTTACTAATTATATATACACACACAATACATCCATGGTGCTTAATTGCTTGCAACAAACCTTTACTTAACAAAGAAACTTGTCATAACAGGATGGAATTGAATATTACTACTAATTTAAATACACAGGGGCAAGTAAATAAGTCAGTGAGCAGACATAGAATGCAGTTTAAAGGAAACTTATCTAACTAGTATGTTCACAGCCCTTCTTCCAACTCAGAGGGCACACTTCCCAGAGTTCCCAACCCCAACCCCTTGCTTGCGTGGGCATGCTTGGAGGGTCAGTGAAGGAGACAAGGCAGCACTTTGCTGGTCTAGTGTATTCACTCAGAACCACGCTGACACTCCAGAGTGAGCCTAACCAATGGCTCATAGTCCTGGCCCTGGTTCAAAGGGACTGCCACACTGCCTCCCCTCAGGCCCAGTCAGTCTCTTAGCAGACTCCCTTGCTTTACAAGCCCTGCTCCAAATTGAGGGGGGGAACAGGGGAGACAGACACTCACACCCTTACTGCAGATCCAGCTCAGTCAGCTCTAGGCTCAGACCCTGCTTTGGGCTGAGTAAGCCACCAACCTCTGAAGCTCCCTGCTTGAGTGAGCCTCCAGCAGTCTCGGGAGCCCCAGGAGCACTCACAGCAGCTTTCAGACTCAGATATGTCTCTCTCCCTATTTGGGGACCCCCCCCCCGTGCTGCCCCAAGGGGCAGGCAGGGTCCCTCTCTTTTCCCCAAGGGATCATGGGAGTTGTAGTCCCTCAGTGGAAAACTTACAGCACACAGGAACTGCTTAAATGTTAACTGCCTACTTGATTTCAGAGGCCCCTAAAGTACAGGGTGCCTACATTGTGTAGGCTTATTGGTTGCAACAGTCCTCCAGGATCAATTCCACAATGTCCCTATCTTGTCAGTGACTGCTAATGTCAACTCAATTTTGAATCTGGTAAAGCTTTGTAGTGAAAATATGGCCTTAATTTCCCTTTCAAAGAAAAAGCAGGAGATAACTAAATCTTAGTCTATTAGATGTCTTAGGTAAGGAGTCTTCTAAATTTTACCAGGTATATCAGTATCACTAAACCAATATAGTAATCAATATATAATGTACATGTGGACATAGTTATTCCAGCACAAGAGTGACTTTTCACAATTTATATTAAACTTCTTCCAAAAAAAAAAAAAAGCAAGCTGCAAAAAGGCATACTTACAGTAATGAGTGTCCACCTTAGGTGTTATAGCTGTTTAATTATATCAGTTTAAATTTATACCTTAGATTAAAATGGAATCACTTTGCTCTGTCAAAAAGAACCCAATATCTAGGACCAATATTGAGCCCAACTGAAGTCTAATTTCAAAAGCTACCAATTTTTGCGATTTGTAACATTGCAGTGGAATGTGAGCTCCGGAGAATATAGTGTCCAAGTTCAGAATTGCTAGTGCCTGTTTTTTAGAATAAATATTTAAGCAAGTCTCAGGCCCTCTTGCTTTGCTGAGATGAATCTCACAAAATTATTAGGCACAATGATGCAGGGAGTGAGCTGGCAGGCAGAGCATAGACCAAGATGTGGGTCTCTCCTTTCATTTACAGACACATGTCAGAAAGTGTCTGTGTGAGTAGGAAAGGGGAGGGGTGTAAAGCCCCACTTCCATGAGCAGTGCCAGTGAAATCAAACAGAGCAGTTCAGAATTCATTAGTAAGATGTTCACTATACTTGAATGACTTCATCCAGGAAGAATGTGACCTGCAGTAGAAGTGCCATTGATGGGGCAGGAATACCTGTGTAGATGAACGTAACCCAAATAATTGGTGTTTAGAGCCAATTTACCTCCCAAACATCACACGGCATCCCCTTCTCCTCCCCCTCCCCCCACTAAGTGCTGCCCTTTGTACTTGAGTTTCAATTAACAAGGAGATATTAACAACCGGCTATTATGAGAGACCTCCTAGTGCAAGATGGTTCCCTGACGTCCTCTATCCTCTGAACTGCACCATCTTACACACACACACACACACACACACACACACACATGTATAGTGCATGAGCTGTGTGGCAGGTGCCATTTTGTAGAGCAAAATAGGATCCTCCTTGTGCTGTGACCTCATGCATATGCTGCATCTGATATCATGCTGTATGGAGGAGACCATTTTTATAAAAATGGCCTCCTCTGCATGTTTGAGAATGGCTGACCTACAGCATAAAGGCTCTGTGTTGCCTGCTGCAGCCAGAAGTATGAAAGAAGGGCCATGGAGGCGGCTCCTCTTAAGTTGAATCTGTCTCAAAAGAAATTTAGCCATGGTTCCTTGTGGGGGCTTCCAGGGCTGGCTTCCACTCCAGAATGGCAGCTCATCCTTGCTTGGAGAAGGTGCACTATATATTCCTCTCTTTGCCTACCCAGCTCTGTACCAGGGGCAGATTCCTCATGTCCCTAACCTTAGAAGCACCACAGATGTACTAGGAAGGAGCAAAGCTTGTGGCGTCCAGCCATGTGTAGATGAGGAGAAGCTTGTGCCTCACACAGGGGGATGCCGTCAATTTAGTGTTCAGTCAGGTATCATGCAAAATGGGATGATGACAAACAAAAAGACTAGTGGCGGCAGTTAGGGGAGACGGAAGGGTCCAAAAGAGACAGCACATTAGAGTTAGTTGTTCTTACATATGTTTCATCTGGAACTTTTTTGGTGGAAAAATCAAAGAATTTCAGGGAAACGGTTTGATACGGGTAGGAAACAACTGGGCAGTGACTGCTATTGCTAAACAGGAGTGGGAGCACTTTGAATTCTGGGAGGAGGCAAGTTTGCCAGATCATGCAAGCAACTGAAGGTAAGGGTAAAGAAGGTAACAGAATGTGTACGAAGGTGGCCAATGTCTTTAAGGGGAAACAGGATCACCTATGCCAGTGTCAGAATTAGCTGCCTCCCAACCTGGATTAAGGGAGTTAGGTGCTAGTCTGATGAACAGATGGACTTCATAGAAAAGGCTGAGTGCAAATTAGGTGCCTGTGGGAGGCCCTGAGATGGGTTCTGCAAGCAGTAGCTGGTTTCTGGGAGGGAAGGCAGTGGGAACCTGCTAGGAAAAAGGGCCCCTAGGGAGAAAAATCCTAGGAAGCAGCACTGTGCTAAGTGAGGGTGAACTCTGCAGGGCCAGAGAGGAGAGGAGAAGAGCAAGGGACTGTCTGCTTTGGTGGACTGTGAGAGTGACTCCAGGGGAAGCAGCATGGGAGTCTATGCTCTAAAATAGAACACAACAAGACCTAGACGTAGCCCAGAAGTGGCTGAGAACTGAGCACAGAAAACAGATTGAAGTGGGGCAGAACCATTCATTTGGTTGTGTTGGACTCTTGTTAGCCCAGAATTGTTTAGCGGCTTGGTTAATGACCCAAGCCACATCATCCTCATTGACCTGTGTGGGGAAATCTGAGGGGACCCGCATCAGCTGTGGAAACTGAGGCAGGGATGCATCAGGGCCCCATGAGGTGGCAGTCTAGAAGCAGAGAACTATACATTGTAGCTGTCTGTTAACAAAGACTACAGGTCTACTTTGTGCAGGAAGCCTTGTGTCGGTATAGGGCTGGCTGTGGGACTATAGCCTCAGAGAATCACCCACGGCCCTATTCCCAGATGTGTTGAGCAGCTGGAAATCCTACTGATGTCATTAGGAGCTGCAGGTGCTCTGTTACCAAGAGGCTGGGTTATGTACGAACACACTGCATGACAAACTGTCAAAAATAATCAAACAGAATGTGTTATCATACCTTTGGAACACAGCATTCTGCTTTGCTGGTTTGCTTTCTGGCCAAAAGAGTTCCCGGGCAGTAAGATTCCACATGCCTTAAAGGCAGAAATTTACTAAATAAAAAATTCATCTGGGATATGCTAACATTTTTTTTCCTGCAGCATCCACACCAATTTTATTATGATTCAAACACAAATTTCTTTTCATGAGTCATAAGTGACAGTCAGGTGGAGCACAGCGATTTTAAATCAGATCCTTTTTGCACCTTGTAGCTAAGGCCTTGTAAAAAGTGCCTAAAGGTATGGCTAGTCTGATGGTGACAAAGTCACTGCCATTGGTGCACTTTTCCAGGTTTGAGTGAGCAGTCTGTCAAGATGCACTCAATCGCTCTACAGCTTGATGCTATAACACCGTTCCCGTAACTGGAATAACACTAAATTGACCAGCCAGCATTTCCAGTTGGGTTAGCGCAGCATAAACAGGGAGGTAAGTGGGAGTTAGTACGGAGATGGGAGATATGTACGGTATTGTATGTACCTTACATATCTCCATTGACTGTCATCAGAATGTGTGATGAGTGTAAACCAGGGCTAAGTAACTGGCCTGGTTCTCCTTTGGTTTAATTCTGCAGGCTGTAGACACCAACCTTTGATGAGTTCCTGGGGGATAAAACCAATTTAAAGGTCCTTGGAGGTAAGAAATAACTCAACTCTGAAGAAAGCTTTTTGCACATATTCACGATGGCACTGCCAGCAGCAAATCTGGTTACATTTGAAAGAGCTACTTGATGGGGTGAGTAGTGGAGTTTTAGGATACAAACATTGTGGGTGGGCCTTACACCTGAATGGGGCCTCTGTCATGTCAATGGAGTACTGCATGGGCAAAGGCAGTGACTTACCTGGGTGGGATTGCTGAGGAGGGGGGCGGGATGTATAATGCAGTAGTCTCAGTTGTAAGGTGATGCCCAGAATCCCAGAGCTACTGCATTGTGGGGCTATGGACCTTGTGGGTCAGGATCTGTTCTCAGTTACACCCCCAGAATAAATCAGGAGCAACGCCACTGATTTCACTGGAGGTAATCTAGGCTTTCCTGTGGTGTTACTAGGTAGGACTTTATCTTCTGTAACCCCATGAACAATCCCATGATCCTGAAAGGCTGGTATGCATTTATCTGTGAGTCTGGTTTTTGCAAAATAGCTTAAGATTTTGTGTGTGCATTCCATTGTTGATAATGATTTTGAAAGATATTGTCACAGAATTTCTCTGCTGTACCAATAAGGACTATGCAATACATTTATAGCTATTGCCGCTCACAGGTTGTTAGCATAGCTACTCTTGGTCCCTCAGCACTTGCTATTCTGCGAGGATGCCTTTTTTTTTGTTCTTCTGCTAACTAGCAGCTTCTGTTGAGAAAGTTTATTGCATTTCTAAGGATCATACAGCACACACAAATGCATACAGGACAGATCTTGAAGTCCTTACTGAAGGGCTTGGTTCTGAAAATATCACTCACATTAGTCATTGTTACATCTGTGGAACCACAGATGGTGCAACTACTCCACTGAGTCAATTTCATGTGCTGGAGGTTCAGCTCTCCAGTTAGCACTGGGTTAACGCTCTGATTGGATTCAGTGGCTAACTTGTCTAAAGGCAGAATTGAATAAGGAGGTGCCAAGATTTGATTGTAGCATACAATAATCACAAAAACAACCCCCACATCTTTTGCAGTGGATAGTCTGTCCTACCTCCTTGCACAGACTCTTCTTTTACTGATTCATGGGAATTCTTTTTGCCAGGGATCGTACATTTCTGTTGGTCAAACTTTCCAGTTCATTCAGTCTTGTCCGGCTTATTGATCCATTATTGAATGACAGCTTGGGTGCTTCCTTACCAAAGGCCTCATCATGTTGCATAGCGCCTTTCTCCAAGAGTAGTCCTATTGGAAGATGCTATTCAACACGAGGGCCTCAGAACCAGGCCCTGCTGGATTGCCACATAGCTAAAATGTACACAGAAGACTTAAAGCAAACCAAGGGGCTAGATCATCTAGCAATGTGCATAAGTGTCATGCCTTTGAAAAATGTGAAATCCATTTTACACTAGATGAGAATCTGGCCTGTAGTGTTCTCTATCACTCTGGATTCTGTTATCCAGAAGTTCAAAGCTGATGGATGGTTTTTACCTTTATTTTTCAAGCTAGGGGGGGAAAAACACTAACATCCTCTACTGTACTATTTTCAGAATAAAGCAAAAGAATTAAATTACATTTGAACAGCAATCCTGACAACAGCACAGGTCAGGGAGCTTTTAAGTAAGGTCACCCTATCGATTGCAACAGCAAAAGGATTACCATCAAATACTTTACCATGAAAGGCTGCAAAGAAGCAAATTCAGCGTGATACATTGAAACCCAAGTCTCTTTCATAGGTAGCTGAGCCATAGACATATTACTCTTCAAGTTAAGATATGTTGCCTTGCCAACATACATTCTGAGTTATTGAAGCAGATTTAATGCTTTTGCAGCAATTGACTTTTTCATTTTTATGGGAAGGGCCTTTCTTTTTCTTTTAAAAAATTGCATCCAAAGATTTTGAACCTACCTAGGAAATGACCTTAATCAATTTAGTTCCACCAAAAAGCATGAAAACTCTGATCTTTCTGTTTGGCTTCCTCTGGGTAGTGTCTTGATGGGTATTGAAGTCACAGCTTGAGTGGAGCTGGCTTTTTTGTTTTGTTTTGTGATGTTTTGTTTGGTTTTTTGCCCATCCAATGGGCAGCTACATTTTATTGGGAAGGATTGATGTGACTGACAAGTGTTTAGAATTGCAAACGCAAAGGCCTCAAAATTCATGAAAAGAAAGCGATGCTAAAAAAGTAAATCTCTAGGAAACAAGCACAAACAAAATAAATCTGCAAATTCTGCAAAAGGGTCACAGAGGCTGCATTCCGATTTTTTTCAAGTCAGCATTTTGGGCCACTTACAGGCCCATTTATGGATTGCACGGGAGAAAATTTGGATAGATAATGACTGAGAGCCTCAGATGGTATGAATCAAACTAGATCCCTGTTCACCAGCAAGAAGGAGCTGTGCATGTATTTTAATATCTGTTGCATGCTGGTTGTACAACATTGCTTGTTGCTATGTGTCGTAGAAGTAAGTGGATCATGTCAGTAACTTTGGTTACAGATGTGAGTGATTCCATTTCATAAGCTGGATCTCAAGAATAAAAAAGCGTAATTTTTTTTTTCAGAGAAAGTATGCAGATTATCAAGGCTACATGGGTACAGCTCCATGGAGTTTCAGCCAGTGGAGAATTGCCCTGGCATTACGCAGATCCCCCGCCTCCAATATTATTAATTTTTATTAGTATTACAGTAGCACTGAGAGAAGTCAATCAGTCTCACAGCCTTATTGTGCAAGGTCCTGTACAATTACATAATGCAAAACAGTTCCTGTTGCAAAGACCTGACAGAATAAGTATTTTTATCCTTTGGTGCCTGCTTGGAAGAACTGGGCAGTGGACTTGTGTTGGGATTGGTGTGGATATGTGGTATATTTCCTCCTTATTTTCCCCTGCCCCAAGGATCTGTGTTATAATCTTCATTAAATTAGTAAGGGAGGCAATATTGGCTCCAGTGGCTAGTGAATTGGAGTAGTAATCAAGACACCTAGTCTAGGTAGCTTCTGCTACTTCATGCATCACCACAATAGTGGAGTATTTGCTGAGAGTGCATTAAACAAAGTGCTAATGCATCAGGCACGTGTTGTTTGGTCCCTCAGCCTATGTTCAAGGGAGAAGCACATGTGATGGAGTGTCTTGCTTTGGTGGGGCTTCTGGGGGGACTCCATATCACAGTCTGAGACCAGCCGCCAAGGAAAGTCTGCTGCCCGTACAGCTGAGCTTAACTTTATTGTAGAGGTCTGCTACTTATGTACTGTGTGACTGGTAGGAAGGTAGTATTTAGTTTCTGTGGCTCAGTTTTCTCATCTGTTCAATGGGGCTAATGGCTCTTTTACACAACCAGCTTTCCTTTGAGATGCATGGATGAAAAGTGGTAAGGAGTAAGTGATTTACTGCAATTGCATTCCAACATCCTTGTCTCCAAAAAAAAAAGCAGCACGCCTTAGTGAATGCTGAGATCCAGCCAAGTGCAGCTCTTGCTAACACCCATGTTGCTTTGAGACGCATCGAGGGATCATAGCCAGCGATGGGTGCTCTCTTCAGGAAGCCAATGGCATCAAGTGAAGAGTCAAGTGCTCTCACCCTTGGTCAAGATGACACCAGCTCATTAAGCAAATATCCAAGGGATATTTCCATACACCTTGCCAGCGAGACAGCATTGCTATTTGTATTGGCGCAGACTTCAGGGTTCCCACTGAAGAATGTGCTGGATGCTGTAGCTGGCTATAGAGAGCAACAAATCCTGCTGCTCTCCATTCTAGATAGAGAGGAAGGGCAAAAGGAAAGTAACAAGAACCCAATCAGAGGCAGAGCTATAAAGAGAATCCTGGCGTCTGGGAAGCACTTGATCTATTGTGTCTCACGGCCTCCTCTAGGAATTGCCTCTAAGGGCCAGACAACTACATTGCACTGGAGAGTCATTTGCCTTCACTGATGAACTTGATAGATGTCTATTAAAACAAATCAAAAAACCCCTTAGCTCATAATACTCTTATGCTTCATAGGGTCATGATAAATTATGGGCCTAGATTGTACATTTGTTAAGGCCAAGACCATTTCTTTGCCCTCTCTCTTTTTAAATAACAAGGCCCAGGTGAACAAAAAAATGTAGGGTACAGAAAACCTTTTGAAACTCTGGCCTTAGTTGTGGATGCTGCTGTTCTGTGAAATCTGGCCCTGAGCGTGTTCAAAATTTGGCCCTGGGATGTGTCATGCAATTCCTTGTTCAAGCGTGCTTGGCTGCTTCCAGGTTGCAAGGTTTGTAAAAACAGGTTGGACAGGAAGAAATTTCCTTGATTCTCTCCTCTCCTTTTTAGATAGTGCATGTGACAGTTTGGGTTGAAAAGTTCTGAGGAGTTAGGAAGTCAGTCACTTGGAAATGTTGATTCTGCAAGCTTTCAGGCTCACTGTCTGCTGCCTCCTTTCAGTGCAACTGCTTCATCATGGGCTTGAAGTTTTTTCTTTAATGAGCAAATAGGTTGGAGTATTAGGATTTATACCCCCCCCCCTTTGCTGTGAATCATTAAAAGAAAAATATTTCAGATTCTCTGTTCCAGAAGACTATGCTTCTCCAAGTACATTTGTGTAGTAAATTACCAGCTCAACTCTCCTTTAACTTTAATTACCTGTCTATGTCTGAGCTAAGAAACAGAAGGGCAGCCATGTTAGTCTAGCTCAGTAAAACAAACAAGGAGTCCTGTGGTACTTAAAGACTAAGGCTATGTCCACATGCAGAGCATTGGTTTGAAACAAGTTGTTTTGAAATAAAGCCCTTATTTTGAAACAACTTAATTCGAAATAACCAAAAACCAAACCGAAATAAGGGAAAAGCGGGAATCGAATAGCATGTCCACACTGTGGACTTGCTATTTTACTTCCGGGGAAGGGCACCATGGGAGGTATGGCAACATGGTTGCCTCCCTGGGCCATGTCAGCGGCCATGTCAGCAGCCATGTTGCCAGCCAATCCTATAAAAGCTGGCCCCTACCTCACCTCCCTGTCCATTCTGGCTAGCAGGACTCTGCAAGCGACAGACATGGACACTGCCTGGCTGCCCGGCCAGCGCCGTGCAACACAGAGACCCTCTGCCCGCCTGCAGAGTGCCCTGCTTATGTGGTACACTCTGCTTGCAGACCCAGATGGTGCCCAGCCTCTGCCCAAGGCTGTCATCCAGCTGGGCTGCAGAGCAGAGCTACTGCCCCTGGCCCCTTCTGTGCCTCGCCAGATCTGGACCTAGAAGACCAGCCCAGACTGGTGGGAGCGCGTAGTGCTGAGAACCTGGGGGGACAACCAGTGGAGGAGGAATTTCCGCATGAGCAGGGCCAGCTTCAACCTCCTGGTCACAGAACTCGCCCCGCTGCTGTGCCGAAGGGACACCACCATGAGGCCTGCTATCCCTGTCAACAAAACAGTGGCCATCGCCCTGTGGAAGATGGCCACTGCAGATTCACACAGGTTTGTGCTGCACCTGTTCAGCACTGGGAGGTCCACCACCAGCAACATTCTCATGGAGGTCACCAGGGCCATCAACCGGGTCCTGCTGCGACGCCTGGTCACACAAGGGGAGCTGCAGGACACCATTTCTGGCATGGCCACACTGGGCTTTCCCAACTGTGAAGGGATCCTCAACACCACACACATCCCTGTGTGAGCCCCAGAGCACAGAGCCATGGAGTACCGAAACCGCAAGGGGTACCATCCGATCATCTTGCAGGCCCTTGTGGACCACCAGGGCCTTTTCCAAAACTGTTACGTGGGATGGCCAGGGAGGGCCCATGATGCCAGGGTCCTCCATACCTCTGCCCTGTACCTGGGCATGGAGGCGGGCACCTTCTTCCCCCCGCATAACATCAATGTTGGGGGAGTAGAGGTGCCTGTCCTCATTGTGGCAGATGCAGCCTCTCCCCTCCGCCTATCACTCATGCAGCTGTACGCAGGGCCCCTTGATCCCCCCAGGCAGATCTTCAACTGCTGCTTGACCTGCTGCCGCCAGGTGGTCAAGCAGGCATTCGGCCACCTCAAGGCATGCTGGAGGTGCCTCCTTACATGCCTCCACCTTGTGGAGAGGACAATGCCACAGGTGATCAGTGTGTGCATGGCCCTGCACAACTTCTGCGAGCAGCAGGGTGAGCCCATTGCAGCTGCGTGGGAGGCTGAGGCACAACTCCTCACCGGGGACTATGAGGAGCCCAGACCTGTGTCTGCATGGGAGCAGCCGTCCCAGAGAGCCATGACAGTGTGGGATGCACTGATGACCACCTTTGCCATGGAGGAACCCTGAGGGCCAGGCCTGCCCTGCCCCACATCACCCTCTCCCCTGTTCTCCCACAGCCAGCCCCCACCCATCCACCAGCACTGTCAACTACCCCCAATAAAACCACTCAAAACCAAGAATATGTTTCAAACTATTTATTTAACAAAACAGGGGTTGGGGCAGGGAAAGGCTGGGGAGGGTTACGGGATGGGGCAATCTGAAGACAGTCTGGTAGGAGGGCCAGCACAAGTTCGGGGAGTGGGCTAGCAACTTGGGAGGGGGATTTCGGGGAGTTCGGGGAGAGGGCCAGCAACTTGGAAGGGGGAGGGGGAGTTCAGGGAGGGGGCCAGCAACTTGGGAGGGGGAGTTTGGGGAGTTTGGGCAGGGGGCCAGAAATTTGGGAGGGGGCGTTCAGGGAGTTCGGGGAGAGGGCCAGCAACTTGGGAGGGGGAGTTCAGGGAGGGGCCCAGCAACTTGGGAGGGGGAGATAGATTGGGGGGAGGGGGCGGGGGAGTCCAGGTGGCAGGGGGGAAGTTAGGCAGGGCCTGTAGGGGGGTCTGGGGGTGGTGGTGTTCCCAGCCCCTGCCCACGGCTGCCCTGGGTCGGCTCCGGGGAGGGCCAGGCAGTGGACCCCGTGCAGCTGCTGGAGGGGCCGTGTGCTCCCCCAGCTGGTGGAGGCTGGTGTCAATGGCCTCAACCGTGGTGGGGAGGCGGTTGCTCAGGCGCTCGATGGCCTGCGCCTGGGTCTCCAGGGCGGCGACCACCTGGTCATCTGCTGCTGACGCCTTTCAAAGGAGCTCTGACAGGATCTAGTCTGAGACAGCTGAGAGGTGTTACTTTTACTTGGCAGTGCTTTGTGTTACCATGGATTGGGCCAAAAATCCTGAGCTGAAATGCTGCTGGTTTCTTATTCTTGCTTACACCCATTCACGGCTGATGGTGGCCACATTTATTGAGGTACAGTTAACCTCAGCTGAAGCCTTTGCCTGGCTTAGCTCTAAATATGCTTGTTATAGTTCCCCGTCTCCATGCAACATATTCCCCTCCATTTCCAAAGGGATAGCCATGTTAGTCTAGTCCAGTAAAAAAACAACAAGCAGTTGTGTGGCTTTCTGTAAGTTCACCCATCTTTGAAGCATCTGAGGAAGTGGGATCTTCTCACATGAAAGCTCATGCAAAAAATAAATCTGTTAGTCTTAAAGTGCCACACAACTGCTTGTTATATTCCCCTCGAGCCTCTTCTGTCTACCTGCCACTTAAATACCCAGGGCCCAATTCTCCTTTTACTAACAGCAGAGTAATGCCACTCAGTTCAGTGGCATTACTACTGATTTACACCAGTAAGTCAGAGGAGAAACAGGCCATGGTCCTTTGCTGCCCAGTTCCTACCCACTTGGCTAATCAGCCTATCTGTCTGGAGGATCAAATTGCGCTCTGGTGTGTAGTGCTACAGGCGCACAGTTGGAAAGCAGGCTGACACTTGAAATCAGAATGGTGACAAGCGCTCAGATTTTCATTATCATTGCTTATTATTTGTCTCAGTCTAGCCCCTAGAGACCAGTCAGGGTTACAGCTCCATACTGCTAGGCCAGCCTTTGAACTAAGTCAAGAGCACTCAGTTAATCATTAAATGGTAGCCCATTTTTCAATTGTTGTTCCCAAAGATGGCACAGAGAGGGGTAGAGTTAATTGGTTTAAGGATAGATTCCCAGACTGAGATAGGTGGCCAGGAGTGTAGGAAGTTGAATTATGCTGAATTATGCATCGCTGTGTGAGACTGTGGATAGCTTTTGACTTAGGTCAAGCGGAGTTAACATTCTTGGTAACACTAGCCTGTGTAATCTCAGCCCTCACTCTAAACTTCTATCACTAATGGCATTCTCTTTCTCGAATCAGAGAATTTCATTTCCTGATCAACAGTGGAAACTCTTAACTAGGGGCGTAAAATGGTATGGAAGCAGAAAAGGCTTGTTTTGCAGAAGCTTGCTAGAGACAGTTAGACACTGTAACCTAAAATGATGGGCGCCTTTATCATGCGATTGTATTCACAGCCACTGCTGTGGGGGTCACACTATAAACTATTTGTAAAGCATTATTCCTGTGCTTCCCTAGGCAAACACACACGTGATACTGATTATCCTTTGGCACAAGCTGTTTGTTAGCTTGAAAAAGAAGCAACAAGAGCGATGTGTTTCAAGTGAACATATTCTCATCTGCAGAGCTTTACACATGCTCATGTATAGCGCATTGCACACAGCCAAATGATGCTGATAAGAAATAAAAAGAAACTTTATGGTTACGATGACTCCTTTACCCTGTGGGCTATTGCTGTCCTTATATAAAAATGGCCTGAGTCAAACACTGTTATTAAAGACAATGGGAAAAAATGTCATTGACTTTTGGATAAGGTCCTAAGATCCTCAGTGAGAGGGTGCCCTTGCAGAAAGACGTGAATAGCCTCCTGTATTGGTGATAAATCATCCAACTTCAAAATAATGTGTCCAAGACCCATAGCTGCATGGATTGCCCAGTCACAATAAATACATTCTTATGTCTAGTAACAAAAAGCCTTTCTTTTTACTCAGCTCTCTCGAGATATTCCAGAGGTGGTCCAAATCTCTGTTGTTTTAATATATAACTCACCTGTCTTTATGTTTTTGTTCTGTCTACTCCAGCTGTTGTTGAATCTATGGGTTAGTAATATGTCATTAGAACAAAATAATAGGATTTTTTCTGGTGTCAGACTTTTGGAAACATCTGGAGAAATAATGGAATACCCAGAACAGATAAATCATGCTTAAAAAGTCTCTCTCTCTCTCTCTTTCTCTCGCTCAGATTTTTTTCTGCTAATATATCATGGGCTGTGTTCCCAGTTGGTGTAAATGGGTATAGAACTATTTAAGACAGCGGAGATATGGTCCATCTGAGGGTTTGCCTCTATAGGTTAGAGAGGAAATAGTCTCAGAATCCTGTGACTTTGATTTGTCAATAAGCGTAGCCTTTGAAGGCTGAATCTGCTCTTAATGTGTGTGTTCCTTTAAACCAGAGAAAGATCTGCACAACATCCCTGTAAGAGTATCTGATCCATGCAGATAGCAGCTTTTCAGATGAATTTCATAAGTGCTTGATATTATTGTGAGTGGGGCTGAGGGGTCTAGCTATTATTGATTTCCTAACACTTCCCTTATAAGATCCTCTTGTCAGTGGCTGGTATTTTGGTCAGGTTTTAATCCTCTGGCCTGAAATTTTCCATGCTGGGTGTTTGCCTCAGACTACATTACTTTTGGAAAATTTAATCTGAAATGGTTTAGCTGACTCTGAGAATGAGAATGAGGGAAAATACATTGTTTTGCCTGTTTTAATTTTCTGGCAACTTTTTCTTTGAGATGCTCTTGACTACCTATAGTTTGGAGTGAGGACTTGAAATGGGGCAGTTGGCGACTTTGTTAGTTGATGGTCAGACAGTAGAGTAGATTTAAACATTTAGTGTGGTCCTCCATCTGCAGGCAGGCCTCATCCTACCATAAGCCCTTGCTGTAATTCTTAGGGTGCCTGTACCTCCCATTTTGGCTGGATCAGTCCCTTTTTTTGTCCCGCCTAGCCTGACTTTTCTTGGTAAACAGGGGCATGCCCCAAAGTGAGGAGGGTTTATGAGGCAGACCTAGGGTGAGTAGCATGGGCCAGCCCCATATGGAGTGAGGGAGGGGCGGCTCAGGCTAGCTCCTTGTGGTGTCCAGTTTTCCCTTTGGGAAATATAGTCACCCTACGCAAGGCACACTCCCCAGGGTTCCCTGGGCAGGGTCAGGGAACCAGACCTTGATGAAGTCAGGCGCATAGGATGGGAAACAGGGCAAAGAGGTGACCAGGAGAGCCATCCAGGCCAAGAGATCTAGGGAAATGAGCTGCCGCTAGGATCATTTTGGTTCATTGGGCACATCTACATGTCCAGCATTTTCAAAAAACCTTTCTTTGGGATAATTATTTTGAAATAATTATCTGAAAAAAACCTTTTTTTCAAAAACACTATTTTAGGACAATGGTCTGTTATCCTGAAATACCATGGCTATTTTTATTTTGAAAAAGAAAGTCTACACTGGACTTTCTTTTTTGAAAAAAGGCAAGGCAATGGAAGAGATAGGGAGGATATTTCGAAAAAAGCCTTTTCCATGTCCGGGGATAGCTTTTTTTTTGAAACGGCTATCCCGAAAAAGGCTTTTTACGCTGAAAACGCTGGGGGGGGGGGGGGTTAGCTTTTTTGAAAAAGTGCTCTGGTAGCTCATAATACTGGAGTGCTTTTTTGGGATCATTAAACCTCATTATTTTTCAAAAAAAAGCTTTTTTGGGGGTAGCTTTTTCGGAAAAAGCCATCCCCGGACACGGGAAAGGCTTTTTTTCGAAATATCCTCCCTGTCTCTTCCATTGCCTTGCTTTTTTTTTTTGTAAAAGAAAGTCTGGTGTAGACTTACTTTTTCGGGGTGGGGGGGAAGCTGTGGTATCTTGGGATAACAAATGGTCTCGGATCATTCTCGCAAAATAGTATTTTTGAAAACAGTTATTTTGAGATAGTTATTTCAAATATGTTTCAAAATAATTTTTTCAAAATTACTTTTTTCAAAAAATGCTCCCTAATGTAGACATAGCCATTGCTCTTTGCACATCATCTCCTATGTGTCCCTTCACTGCATGAAATAGGAGCCCCATGGGTTTGTCAGTAAGCACAGCCCAGTTACTCTTTCCCATCTGCAGCAGCACCTCAGCGTGATGGACACTGCCAGACTAGAAGTTGTTCATAACTCTGAACAAAGCCTCACACTGGCCTTTCAAAAGTATGAAACTGACCAGTGATTTAATACAGCTTTGAAACTTGACTGTGCAGAAGAAAAATGCTGCTTTTAACCTTCTTAATTTAAATGAAACCTGTACAGCATCAGTTTCCTGACATTGTCAAACTGTTTATTTTTAAACTTTCCCATTATTTTTACCAATTTATGTTTAACATAGGACTGGGTTGGGTTTTGGGGGTCTTGGCTGCTGCCTGCTTGCGTATGTCTAGTGCCAAATGAGGTGTGTGGTTGACTGATCTGTTTGTTACTCTGGTGTTCATAACTCTGAAGTGCTAGTGTACAGACCATTGATTACTGTCCTCACTCTGTCAATTCCAGCAGCCTCACCTCCCTTCGCCTTCACAGTACCTTGTGGCTTTCTCCCCAAGGTGACTATATGCTATGTTTTTAAAGGGACAGCCCCATATTTAAGCCCTCTTGCCGGGACTGGGAATTTAGAGACACTCCCTAGCTTGGGCTGGTGTTGTGTGAATTGGGAGATGTGCCCTACAGGGGATCTAACATGGTTGCTACCAGCTACACACCTGGGATTCAGACCTGGCTGTGTGATTAAAGTTCTATTCCTCACTTATTCGGTGTGGTTTTTAAGGCTATGTCTACACCAGCCAGTTAGGCCGGACTAAGCAAGCTTAGACAGGACTAATTTAGTCCATGTCTATACTAGGCTTTGCCTACTTCGAACTCAGAAATTTCTTAGTTCAAACTAGGCAAAGCTTAGTCTGAACTAATAAGAAGTTTGACTGGTTAGTCCAGACTAAGCGCTTGCTTAGCTTGAACTTTAAGTTTGAATTAGCACAATGTAGACACAGACTAATGGCTTAGTTCAACCTTTTTAGTTTGAACTAAGCCATTAGTTCGAACTAGCTGTGCCTACTAGTTCAAACTAAAAAGCCATGGTTAGTCTGAACTAGTCCAAGGCCAGTTTGAACTAAACTTGGGCTTTTTCAGTTCGGACTAGTAAATCCGAATTAAAAAAGCAGATGTGACATAGCCTTATGAACCCTCAAGATCATTACAGGAGTTGTGACTTCTTCTTAAAACTGGCAAATTATCCTGTATTTTCTGCCTCCTGATCAGTACTGGCTTAACAATGGCTCCTATTCTAAGCCCATTTTCTGCCTACAAAAATTAAAATGAAAGCAGACAATACCCATGGGTTGGGACACAGGTCAGTGAGCAATCTCGCCAATGAGAAGACACTCTAACAGAAGACACTGCATTTTTTCAGTCTAGATGAATCCTGAAATCACAGCCATTCAAGGCTAAACCAAAATTACTACTCCAGTTTACGTGACTTACAGATCTGGCCCATTGTTTAAAACTGGATGTGGTATTATTATCCCAGCTTTGTGAGAGAGCTGGCTGGCTGGGAATGATAAAAAAGGCTAGGTGGGATGGGATGGTTGTTGATAAATTCAGAACACAGTTGAAAGCACGATACACTATACCATATTTGCAAAGCATGGCAGCATACTGCATATTTATTGTTCATTGCTTTTAAATAACTGAGTCATCTGTGTGACAAAGGCTTGTAAATGGACAAATGTCTTGTTAGTTTTAGGTCTGAGTTATATGATGATAATACATGTTGCATATGATAACAGCATGGAATCTGTCAGGGTCTTCTGGCTGCATTCTAGCCGTCAGGTAAAACATGCATGGCAGCTGACTATGGTAGCAGATTTGAGAGTATGTAAAAATCCTAAATTTACTGGGCCCCATCCAGCAATCCTTAATAGTGAGGCAGAACTTCCACCCTGAGTCAGTTCCACACGACTGAGTTTTTTGTAATAGCATGGTAGAACTTGCATCCTGAGTCAGTTCCACAAGACCAGGTTTCTTGTTTGGTAGCAAGACACAGGCTCAATCCTGCAAGGTCCTGAAGTGACACAAGTCAACTGGAGATGGGGGTGATCAGCATTGCTGGAGCAGGCCTGGCATACTTTGTGTGTGCAATGACCTGACATATGTTTATAGAGTGCTTTCCATTGAAAAAATGCCTTTGAGACTTGGCCCGCAACTCAAAAAAGTACTTATGCATGTGCCTCATGTTGTGTATTTAAATCAGTGATGTACATCCCATGCTGAAAGTTAGAAATGTGTGTCATAACAACAACCCACAGTACTTCATCAGCTGTTCTCAAAAGCACTTAACAAAAGAGGGCGATACTGTGGTCCCCTTTTACAAAATGAGGTACAGAGCAAGGGAGTGATGTGTCTAAGATCACTCAGCAGGCCAGGAGCAGAGCCAGAATACAGCCCAAATCTCTTGTGTCTCAGTCCACTGCTCTATCTACTTTGCATTTTCACCCCCCAGCTTAAGTGTCTTTCTCAATGGGAGTCTTTACTTGCTAAAACAATCACCTCACCAGCTGGTAAATGATGGGTTACTCACAAGTAACCGTGCTTGTTCTAGACAGGCTGCTCACACACATTCAGTTCTAGGTGTCTACATGATGCAGTGCACAACTGGTCAGAAACTTTTTGCCCTAGTCTGTCACAGCAGGGTCGGTGGCCGGCACCCCCTCTGGCTGCTCCTGTGGCTACATATATTGCTCCGACCCTGATCCTCCTCAGTCCCTTCTTATTGCTAACGCTGAGTAGCACGGGCGGAGGGAGGGACCCAAATGTATGCGAGCAGCACATCTTGAAGAAGGACAGTTACTGGTGAGTAACCCACCATTCATCTTCAAGCACTGCTTGCATCATGCAGTTCTAGGTGACTATTAGCCATACCTTGGATGGTGGGCGGAGTTTGACTTTCCCTGCCATCAGCACGGCTACTCTCAGAAGTGCACCCCCAAAACAAGGTTGGGTGACAGAATTGCAAGGCTACACTGAGGAATATTCTGCCAACCTGCAGGTTCTTCTGGGAGAAGACTGCATGAGGGGTGCCAAGAGGTTATGCGCTACTTTATTGGGGAAACGTGAGGCTCTGGTAAGAGGGTGACCCTAACCCATTATGGATGCCCTCACTGTTGATCGTTAGCAGATTCAACCAAGGAAATCACTGTTAGTAGCGATGTTCTGTTATCCCAAAATGTGGCAAAAGATTCTCAAATCCTGCGGAAAAAAAGGGGAGGGGAATGTGGCCTTTCCAACGTCAATGGGCTGGGATTAGTCACTTCTATATGTGAAGGTCTGGTCCAGTTTGCTGAAACCGGGATTCTGGTAGGACACACTGAAGGGGGTGGGGTTGGGTGTCCAAGTCCAGTGGGGAAGGACAGATGGGAAGACAGCTATGGAGAAAGCGAATGGTCTCCGAGCAGAGGGGTCCAATCTTCTGACCCATAGATATTTGAACAGAAGAAAAATCCTGATTTGAGACTCATCTATGAGATGAGGCCTGACCAGGAGGGCCTTTGGATCTCTGAGGTTACCTCAGTGATCATGGATACCCAGAGAAGAGGAGGGGTGGTCTTCAGGAAGGGCCCCACCCAGAAGAGATCAGCTTCCCTACAAGTCATTCCTTCAGGGGTGAGGGTTTCCCCAATCTGAGTCCTGAGAAAAACTCCTCAAGCCCTTTATGGAGGGGGAAGAGAGGGTTGTAACAGGAGAATAAAGTGGGGAGGGGGAAACTGGGAAGAGGAAGCGGGGAAGTTGAGCAGACTGCACTTACAATCGTCCCTTATGTATGTGAGCAAGGACACATGTATGACGAGTGGGGAAATAGGGAGAACCCCAATCTTAGGTCCTTGCAGATATTTATGTGGTGTGGGTAGCCAGGTATGCATTTCCCTCACTCCTTTCTTACTCCTTTCTTTGGAGATAGAACAAGGAGATAAAGAACAAAAGGGGCTACCTTTGCAGCCACAGCTCTGCGGAAGTCAATCTTGTTATTGGTACATGCCCGCTTTCCTTGGTAGGGGAGTGTTTGGCAGGCACACTCTTCCCATTTGACTGGTTATTGACCTGCACATGATAAGGTGGCAAGCCTCCTTTGAGTCAGGAGAGCTGTCTTGTGCCAGAGGAAGCAGATTTGAGTTGTTGGCTGCTTGAGGTAGGTCAGGATTGATAGTATGACACCCATCTTTGTCCCATAGTCATCAAGGGGTTTCCTGGGGATGTTTGGAAAGATGCGGAACCCCTGCCCCCCTTTTCCCTGGAGGAAGGCGGTCTTTCTTGGTGGAGCCACCATGTGTCCCAGTAGTTGGTCTGAGAATTGGGTAATCCCAGGTTGGGATGGAGAGCAGGGGTGAGGTGAGGGGGTTGGAAGCCGAAGAAATAAAGCCCCTCTGATGAGGGGGTGAGGCACCATCCTCCCGTAAGCAAGAAAAGTTGGGAAGCCCTGGGGGAGGTGCTACTCCCATAAGACTAGGCCTGTGGCTTACTAGGGGTGACAGACCATGTCCCAAAGGCTAGGATGATCCTGCTCAGGAGGGAGAGGAATGGGCTAGGTGCCCTTAAGGTGGACTGTATGTGATATAACCTGCCCAAATCAACTGAAACTTCAGCGGAAAGTACGCCTTCATGTGAGTGAGTTTTGCGCCACCCGGAGCTAGGTTTCCTGGGTTTAGGAATCCCTGGGGGAGGGGCAGTTTGGCCCCTGCACTGGGTATCAGCAAGAGCTGTTTCTGGCCCTGAAGGGTCTGAGGGGAGATTTCCCTCATAGGGCCATTGAACCTGTCGGGCTTCCCACAGGGTCCCTAGCGAGTGCAAGTAAAAGGCGGTTAGGGCAGCAGCCAGCTGGGTTGCCGAGAAGCAAGGTGCGAACCTTTTCTGTCTGGTACCCAGCATGGCAAGGATGAACCTCCCACAGGCAATGACTATTAACTGGGCTTGCTGTATGGAAGAACAAGCCATCAGTTGCCTGTATCATTCCTGATGGGAATATGGTCAGCTCTGGAGAAAGGGAGGGGGAGAAAGAGGAGTCACTCCCCTTTCATGGGCTTCAGTGGCAGGCTGTGAAACCTGCAAGGGTTTGTGGGGACCGTAGGTATGCGGCAGACTGCGGGAGGGGCATCCTCATAGGGGCAGTGAGGGTTAGCATGCCAACCCCTGTTCCCTCCGCCGCCGATGTCAGGGCTAGTGGGAGGAGCAGCTTTGTGGATGAGAGGGTGGGGCTGTTCTCCTACCCACCCCAATATAAATGGGGCATCCATGGGCACATGCTCACTCAGGATTGGTGCATGGGGTGGCGTATCTGATCTGACCACTGATTCTAAGGCAGTTAGGTGTTTGGAGGAAGAAAGGGAGTGGGGACTGATATGTTGTTCCTCCTCTCTTATGTAACCAGTTGGCCTGTTGTCTGGGAGAAATCCATAAGCATGCAGTAAGATGCTTAAGGAGGGGTGACAGTGGGCCTCCTCCTTCACTCTGTTCCTACCAGGGTTGCCCCCCTAGGGTCCTGGAGTACCATGCATAGCCAGATGTCTGTGTGCCTGTGGAAGAATTGCTGTGACCTGTGCTGTTATTGACCCCTAGACCAGTGTTTCCCAAACAGTGTGCCATGGCACACAGGTGTGCCATCGGGGCTGAGCAAGTGTGCCACAAATTTTTTTGAAAAACTACTCAAAGAGCTTTGGATTGGCTCACTGGCTCATGAATATTCATGACTTCATTTGGAAACTATATGGTGGTGTGCCTCAAATTAATTAAAGGTAGCAAAGTGTGCCATGGCAGAGAAAATGTTGCGAACCAGTGCCCTAGACATTGAAACCCCTTGGAATGTTACTCCAAGCAAGGGTAAGCAGATTGGCTTTGCCATAAGAGGATGGATGGATCCTGAGACTGACTGCGAAGGGGCAGTTTGAAGCGGGCCTGTCCCTGGGTACCGGTCTTGCAGGCCAAGGGCTGGTGTGGCAGGTCCCGCGGAAATGGAGAGAGATAGATTCCAGAGGCATGGATATGGAAAGGAATGGGCGGGGGGGGGGAGCTTGTTTTAAGGTCCTCCCCACTCTAGCAGGAGGCCCTGGAAGGGAGGGGTTCAAGACCCCCATTGGAGAACTCTCTGTTCCCACTCTGAAGGGGATCCCTGATAGGCCCATTGTTGTGGTTGTCTGGTGGGCTGCTGAGGGCAGGAAAGACGTCTGGGTACCTGTAGTGTGTGCATGCCCAAAGACCTAAGGGTGGTTCTAGCAGAGGAGGTCATAGTAGGTGCTAGGATCTTCCCTATATGACCATGGCTGAGGGATGAGGACAACCATGATTTGGTCGAGCTGCTCCTCGGTTCAGCGGTGCCACATGGGGGCTCCTCCTTGGAGGCCCTGGGCAAAGGGGACTGGCTGGAAGGTTGGTACCATGGAGAGGCAAGTGCTGATGATTCTTCATGGGCCAGCTGGTCCTACCTGTGGCTGGAATGGGTGGACAAGTGAGGTGCTGGTTCCCAGGAACTAAGGGAACAGGTTCTTCCTTGGCGCCAGACAGGGGAAGTCAATGCTGCACCTGCGGATATGATGTCACTGGTGATGGGGTGAGCAGCATCAGTGAAATGCCATGGTGCCAAGGCAGTGAAGGGTAGCGCTTCCAAGAGTGCTTCGGGCTGTGACCTGGCTCACCGCCAGGGAAGGTAGGGGCCTCTGGGGAAGAGGCTTTATGTTCCAGTGCCACGTGTGGGGAAGTTTGCGGCGCTGGGGCTGGAGACTGGTACCGCAGCCCATGTCCCTGAGAGGAAGGCTGGTTTTCCTCTTGGCTTCAGTGGCTTAGGTGGTGTGGGTGTAGGTAGAAGCAAGAGGGCCTTTGCCGCTTCAAAGACCTCCGATGTATAGGGCACTGGAATGGGCTGTGGGTCTTGGCCCCAAGAGGGGGTTGGTTGGGGAGAGCCGGAGCAGTGCTGGTGTTTCAGCATCGAGGTCGATGCTGAGCATGGCTTCTTGTGCTCCTGTGGGGATTGGTGCCAAGAGGGCTCTGGTCCTGACTTGGCCCATAGTACTGGTGGCTCAACAGAAGTCCCCAGGGGTAGGCTGTGGTGTTTGCTCCAAGGCCAATGCATGGCGCCTCTGCTCTCTGTCTTTTAGGGTTCTTGGTTTGAAGGACTGACAGATGAGCATTGATTTTCCTGGTGAGATTCACAGAGGCATTTTAGGCACTTCTCATGGGGGGCGTCCCTCGGGGAGGCCTTGCCGCAACTTGCAGAAGGTTTGAACCCCGGCATGGTGGACACCAGCTGGCAACGGTGTTCCGGCTCCAGTTGTGAGGCTCAACAGGAGCACTGGATTGCGGAGGAACAATGTCCACAAATAGATCTTCTAGCACAAATGGGTGGCTCATAAACAGCAGAACAGACAGGCACTTGCACTATCGCAAGGAGCAGGCTGTTCTGTAACAGTCACAGAGGGCGGAAAAAGGAACTGAGGAGTATCAGGGTTGGAGCCATACATGTAGCTGCAGAGTGGCCAGAGGAGGTGTTGGCCACTGACACTGCTTTGATAGGCTAGGACAAAAAGTTTCTGACCAATTGTGTGCTGCGGCATGTAGACACCTAGAACTGAATGATGCAAGCAGCACTCAAGAAAGAACTATAGCCGCCTCTACAGTGAAATTTTTTACCATCCCCTCAAGCACTTGGTCTCAGTGTCATCAGGTGGCAAGGAGTTCTGCAAGTCAGTTATGCATTGGGTCCTTCACCCATTTTCAAATAGTGGCCCTTAAATTTCATTAAGTACTTGTCTTAATCTTACATTGTGAGACAGTAAATAGGAGCAGATTTGTCTTTTGCATACATTATTTTTAGAAACAGCCCCTCCTAATAATCTTACCTTATATTAAACAATTTAAAGCTTTTCAATTTCTCCTCATTTGAAGAGCTTTCCATGCTACTAAAGCTGAACGTAAATCAGCACAGAATTTGGCCCAGGCAGTTTAGGAAAGAACATCTCACCAAATGATAACTATAATATAGTCCAGTAAGGTGTTAAGACAATATTTCCAAGCCAGTGGTAGAAGAATGCTGTGGAAACCCTGTTTTTATTAATTGTGTTTAATTTTATAATCAGAAACATATGGCTAGACACCTGGACCCTCTTACAATCAAAGGTTTCACAATTAACAATAATTTACTTGCCCCAAGGCTTCCATGAGCCCTACATGTGCTTTTCCCTCAGCCTTAATACGTGTGGTCCACTTGTACAGCATTTTGACTGAAATCCTATCCTGGCAGTTTATCATAGCGGATTGTAGTGTAGAGATAGCAACAGTTTCATTGAGTGGGTCTCAAAAGCCACTTGGGTTTTTGCTGTGTGTGTGTGGGGGGGGTTATAAGCACACATCAGTTGTGTGCAACCTGATAGCTTGGATTCTGGTGGAAAAGATGGGATTTCATTGCCATGTTCCACTTAACTGCTATCTCAAGAGGGATCTCAGAAATATCTTAGTATCATTGGTTTTCTACTGTGGTTTAGATGACTGAGTTTAATTAGGCAAATTACAGCTGAGTCCTGCATGGAAATTCTTTGAGAGCAGCTGGAAATGATAATGGTACCAAAACCAAGATACATTTCTATGCAGTATTCCCATCAGAAAGTTTGGGAAACCTTCATGGCTTTCCACAAACTTGATCTCTTTTCTACTAACTGTGAAGCCAGTTACCAGGAGACCCAAAGAACTAGAAAACCAAACATCTTAAGGCAAATTTATTCCTGGGGCTAATGCCATTGGCTTCAGCAGAGAGGCCTGAGGGAGGACTCTGGTCCATTGTAATTTGTGGTAAAATAGAGGTGTTTTCTGTCTATGATAGCGCCATGGTGGCTTCAGCTCAGAAGCCAAAATTTCCAGAGAAGTTGGGAGCTGCCTCCAGATTTGCAACAGCAGTTTGTAAAGCTGTATTTCTAGGAGATGATGAACTTGTGTGAATGACATTTCCCTGCTGGCAATGCTACACTGGTGCAGTACTTCTTTGAAGAATGACATTGTCCTGATGGTGGCTGCAGTTGATGTCTCCAGTGCCTTTTTCTTTTCCTATCCCCAACAGTTTAATAATATTGATATCTAATGAATACCAGATGAGAGATCTTAATAACAATACTCAAGATCTGCCCTGTGCATTTCTTATGTGATTGTTAACTTTATAGACTATCATGTAATGGTTTATGTAAACTGAATAGGAAAAAGATCATTTTTTTTCATGCTTTCTTTAGAATACCATTTGGTTTTTACTGGGTATTTTGACTCCCTGGTTTACCAGGCAAAACTTTATTTTCAGCCATGCAGGATGAATTAGAATATGGCCATGCTACAGCCTCCATGTCACTGATTTGCAATGGTGTTTGTGTGGATAGCCTTATGAAATACAACAGTTCATTTCACAGGATTCCCTGGCGACAGCTGCCAAGCAGTAGGTCTGCTATGAAAACGCATTTCATACTGTACAGTCAGCAGGGCTCCCACACACTGCAGTGAAGGGGCTGTGACATTCCTCAAAAGCTGTTCACAATATAATCTAAATAACAACAATGATTAAAGCAAAGTGACAGCTGAAGAGCACACCTGCCTAGGTTAATGCAGTTTATTGCTGGAGCTTGTTGAAAAACACTATTTTATGCAGCAAGTTTTGAAAAATTGGGGATGAAATTTTTCTGATCTTTTAAAAATGGAACCCCTAAATTGTTCACCTGGGAGTTTTCTCTTCCCTGCTCCTTCTTCCTGTTTCCTCTTGTTCCTGCAAGACATTCTGCTTTTTCCAACAAGCACCCAATTCTATACAGTGCTTCCTGTCTGTACAATACAAGAAGCACTGGAGAGAATTATATCACAGAAGAAGATAGTTTGGGTGGTTAGCAAAATAACTAGAGACATAGGTTCTGAAACTTGGGGCATGGGGTATATGAGTGCTGCCACATCCTTTGGTTTGAAGTGGTTCCTTATATACTGGGTTAACAGTTTGGTTCAGTGGCTCTCAGTATTCTCTCTATCAAAATTCCTCCAGCACTCCTGAACCTGGGTTCAATGTCTTGTTTTTCTACAGATGTTCTGAGTGACCATGGGCAAGTCATTTAAGGTATGTTCACGTCTCTTTTATTTTGAAATAACACTGGTTATTTCGAAATAAAAAAAATTAGGTCCACATGACGTTTTCTTATTTCGAAATGACAGGCTCTGTCATTTTGAAATAAGAACCGTCATTTCGAAACAGCTTAAACCTCATTTATTTCAAAATGGCTGTTATTTCAAAATGGTTATTTCAAAATAATGCCTTTTGGACATGTTGTTTTGAAACAACACCATTGTTTTGAAACAACTGTTTCGAAACAACATGTCCAAATGGTGTTATCTCAAAATAACAGTTTCAAAATAACAGCCATTTCAATAGCAGGCTTTCTCTTAATTCAAATTAACATTTTCTTAATTCGAATTAACTTATTTCAAAATAAGGACTTTATTTCAAAATAACTCATTTTGAAATAACAATGTATGTGTGGACATAGCCTTAGACTTCTGTGCCTCAGTTTTTCATCTGCAAAATGGGGCTAATAATTGGGTGTATATTGAAGATAGTGCTGCGTCCTGATACCAGTGAAGCACTTAAGGTACCATGGGCTGGTCTACACTACAGGGTGATTTTGGCGGTAGTCAAAGGGAGATATGTAAGTTACTTAAAACTAATGCCTATTGGCAAGGGCTCTGGGAGTTTTACGCCTTCCTCTGTAGTGTGGGGCATGGCTCACTTTCTAATAGATTCTGTGTCAAGTTTTTAAATAATGATTTGAGGATGTTAATAACTCAGTCATAGGTAAGAGGTTTATTACAGAAGTGGGTAGGTAAGATTTTGTAGCCTGCGTTGTGCATGAGGTCAGTCTAGATAATCCCATTGGTTCTCTCTGACCTTAGAGTCCATGGCTATGTTTGCACGTGGACACTTATTTTGAAATAAGTTAATTCGAAATAAGTTATTTTGAAATAAAATCGTTATTTCAAATTAACTTAAATCAAAATAAGCAAAAACCTCAAAAGGAAATGACACGTGACTTGCTATTTTGAATCAGGAGGGGACAGCATTGGAGGTGTGGCAACATGGCCCCCTGGCAGGGCCATGGTGCCAGCCAATCCCCTGCCTGGCAGCCAAGAGAGTGGCGGGTCCTGGAGCTGCCTAGCCCCACAAGCCAGGCTAGGCGGCTGTCAGGGGAGTGGCGGGTCCTGGAGCTGCCTCACTTGCAAGTGGGGCTTGGTAGCTGCTGCCCAGGTGGTGGGTCCCAAAGCTGGCTCCCCCAACTGCCCCGGCTTGCCAGCAGCCAGGGGGGTGGTGGGTCCCATAGGCAGCTAGGCACTTCTGTTGTGGTGCACTATGGGCCAGCCACCCACAATACACCACTCCTACGGCAACCTAGCGGCTGTCAGTGTGGATGTGGGCAGTTTTCTGGCATTTTGAGTGTGGCTGCTCTAAACAAGCTTAAAGTAGACTTTATAAGCTTGTTTAGAGCAGCCACACTCAAAATTCCAGGAGACTGCCCACATCCACACTGACAGCTGCTAGGTCGCCCTAAGAGTGGTGAATTGTGGGTGGCTGGCCCCTAGTCACGATTTAATTCTGCTTTCACACCATCTAATCTAAAAGAAATAGCAACTTTTTTCCCCTTCTTTCTTTGTGCTGTTTCCCTGTGTTTGAATCTTAACAACTGCTGTGATTTGCTGTTACAGTGTGACCTGATCCTATGTCTTACAGCCCCCTGCATTTATTTTTCTCCCATTCTGTAAGTTCCCCCATCTTCAAACCGTCTGATAAAGTGGGATTTTCTCCCATGAAAGCTCATCCAATAAATAAATTTGTTAGTCTTAAACAGTGCCACAGTGTTACCCCAGAATTCAAACCCTTTGGCTGTTAAAGCACTTTTCGTTTGCCTAAAGGAATACTAGCACTATCTGCTCTGGGATAAATTCAATGTGGTCTGCTTGCCTAAATGGGTAAACCTCCCTGGTGGCAAATATGGCTACAGCCCACCGATCAAGAACAGATTTAAAGCGTTAACATTTATTTTAATTACAATATTACAGTGAAATTCAAGAACTGAAAATATCTAACCTGACAATTAATAATCATTTATCACAGTTAGCATTGCACAGAATGATAGTTAAATAGAAAGCTGTGCTTCTGCATTACAATATTTAAAAATCACATGAACATAACTACAAACTTAACAATACACTATAGCAAATACATTAAAAATCACAAAAATTGTTACAAATTTTTAAATACTTAACAACCTGTAGCATTCAACAAATGGTGATCAGTCACTTGTTGAATGGGTGAAGATAAGCTTTTCTTGGTCATGCTGCACTTACTCAGCTTTATTGACAGGCACGCCCCAAGCACTCTTTTATTTACAGCACCTCACATATCCCTCTGAACTGTCAGTTTGGATCCTATTTTACTCTGTCAGAGACAGAGAGTCACTGCAGAATCTAGACATATGTAGGCACCCTCTACTTTAGGGGCCTCTGAAATCAAATAGGATGTTAAACAGTTCCTATGTGCTGTAAGTTTTCCACTGAGGGACTATAACCAGGAGTGTCACTGACCTGGGAAAAGACCCATGGCACGGGCGCAGGCCCCACTCCTGTGGCCCCGATTCTCCACCAGGGCCTAGTATGGCCTTGGTCTTCTGCTGCTACCTGCCTGGCCCTGGATCCCTGACTGGGGATGGGGATGGGGCCAGGAGAAGCTGGCGCTGCTGCAGGTGACCCAGCTTGAATTCCTGGCCGGGGACAGGGTTGAAAGCAGCAGGTGCTGCCATGGCTGGGAGAGGCAGGAGTGGCAGCCAGCCGTGTTCCAGATCTCTGGCCTGGGCTGGGGTTGTGAGATGTAAGGGCTGCTCCAGACACTCGGGGCCCTGGCACTGGGACTTGGGGCACATGCCACGTGTGCCAGGCACCAACGATGCCCCTCCAGGAAGCAGAGGGGGAAAAAGGTGTCTCCACAGAGGGAGAGAGACATATCTGAATCTGGAAGCTGCTGTGAGTGCTCTTGGGGTTCCTCAAGCTGTTTGTGGGGTTCCTGAGACTGCTGGAGGCTCACTCAAGCAGGGAGCTTCAGAGGTTGATGGCTTACTTCCTCAGCCCAAAGCAGGATCTGAGCCTAGAGCTGACTGAGCCAGATCTGCACTGAGGGTGTGAGTGTCTGTCTCCCTCCTCTACTTTGGAGCAGGGCTTGTAAAGCAAGGGAGTCTGCTGAGAGACTGACTGGGCCTGAGGGGAGGCAGTGTGGCAGTCCCTTTGAACCAGGGCCAGGACTACAGACCATTGGTTGGGCTCACTCTGGATCTTCAGCGTGGTTCTGAACGGATACGCTGGACCAGCAAAGTGCTGCCTTGTCTCCTTCACTGACCCTCCAAGCGTGCCCATGCAAGCAAGGGGTTGGGAACTCTGGGAAGTGTGCCCTCTAAGTTGGAAAAAAGGGCTGTGAACATGCTAGTTAGATAAGTTTCCTTTAAACTGTTGTAACCCCCCTGGGGTTTTAAGGAGCATGCTTCCTTTAAATTTTTGCCCTGTGGGAGAGGTTGTGGAGCTGAGGAGAGGGGGCTGGAGCTGCACCCAGAGGCCTGGGAAGAAAGCAGGGAGAGAGGCCCTGCCTGAAGCCAGGGAAGACAGAGTGGCTGACATGGGATGCCAGGCCAGCACCCACAGAAGGAAACTGTGCTGGGGAGAGTCGCCCAAGTACAGAGCGGGATCCAGTGACTGGCCATCTGGAGCTGTGAGGCCGTGAGTACAGCACCTGGGACTCAGGGGGGAGGTTGTAGTTAGTTAAGTGGGGAGGGGGCCGCTCTGGGTTCGCAGAGAGCGGCAGAAGAGGCATCAGAGGGTTTTCTTTTGCTGGGAAAGTGCTGGCGCCGAAGACTAGGAGTTGCTGGACTGACCACTGGACTGGAGCTGTGCTGGGACTCCTGAACTCATGGTGCAGAAGCAGAGCTCATGTCTGCCTCCAGCCTGCTGCATTGTTGGGCCTTACAGGGCCCTGTGTTAGCTGTTACTCTGTGTTACTGTTGCCTCATCTCCCCTGTTGGTTTCCCCTTTGCACCTCTGTAAATAAACCTTCCCCATTCCCATAACCCCTGTGCTATCCCAGCATGTGTGTGGTCACTCTGGGGGTTTAGAACAGGTGCCCCTGGGGCAAAGGGGCTCTCCATGCTGTGTTCCCGTGCACACCCTTTCTCTGATCAGAGCTGCCTGCAAGGCAGACGCAATCTGGCCACGTGGGTGTTACACTGTATTCTATGTCTGCTCACTGATTTATTTACTTGCCCCCGTGTATTTAAATTAGTAGTAATATTCAATTCCATCCTGTTATGATAGTTTCTTTGTTAAGTAAAGGTTTGTTACATGCAATTATGCACCGTGAATGTATTAGATATATAATTAGTAAGTTTGGATTAGACTTATCCCACAGGTTATTCTTAGCCACATGGATTTAGTCCCAGAGGCTCCCAAGATACGCCACTGAGCGTATACTGGACCCAGCCAGGTAGAGGCACCACCAAGTTTAATTTCCTGTAAAGCAAAGGGACTGCAACAGAAGAGAGGATAGAGGATTCCCACAATCCCAACATCACCACTGAGAAACTCAGGATCTCTTTGTTATGAAACTTAGGCACCTGTGCACACATGAGTGTTGCCTGCTCCCAAGTAATCCAGGGAGAAAAGGGAGACGATTACACATATAAGTCAGGACTCAGGTAGCCGAGTTGTCCAGATCACTCAGTAAAACCAATGCCTTTTCTGATGGCTGATGAACTTGTCCAGTCAGGGTCAGATCCTCGGGTGGACTTTGGTTTCAGACAGCTTGGCCCTTGCTCAGGTTGTCCCTGGTCCACTGGATAGTCTCCACACTGTCCACGTCTCTCTGGTCAGGGTCCAGTCCAGCCTCGGTCCTCTGTTCCTTCGGTCTCTGGTCAGGATCTGGTCTCAGTTGTCTGCTTCTTCAGTCTGTGTGCTGGCTCTGCCGACCTAGTCTAAATAAAGCTGAATTTAATTAGTGAACCTCCCCAGAATTCCCTGGTTTATTTATCAAAGTTAAATGGAAAAGTCCAAGTAGTAATTTGGCTGCTGTTATCTGTCACTGGAGTCTGCTGGAAGGTCCCCGCTAGTTGCTGCTGGACTCCTCTGGTCTCCTCAGTGAAGTGTCCTCAGGAGCTGGTTGGGGTCAGCGATGTCCTGAGCTATGGTGGCTCCTCAGGGGCTTTCTTCAGTTCCTCTTGGATGCAGCTTGGCGGAGTGCCAAAGCTTCACAGAGCTGCTTCAGCAAATGTCTCCCTTTTTATACTCTCCGGAGGCAGGGAGGGGAGTGAAGGGGGATGAGTCATAGCCCTGAGTGCTCCAACATGAGTGAGGAAGGGGGAAAAATGAGTAAGATTCCATCTTTCTTACATCATCTTTAGGTAAAGGAGGGGCCGTTGCTAAGGAGTGGCCGTGGGCAGGGGAGGGGCAAATCCTAAGAAATGGAATGGAGCTTAAGCTGGTGTTTTAAGACAGAATAGGGGCTAAGGACAGAGTGTACAGGGGGGGTCCTCCTTAAAAAGTCACAAAATGGCTGCTGATTACTAATCTTTGTTGAATGCTACTTCTGTTAATACTTATTAATTACTTCCTAAAGTATTCTAATTATAACTATTGTTTTATAACTAAGGTAACACTTGTGTCACTGCTGGCTAAGAATTAACCTGAGGATTTTAAAAAGGGCTTTTCCCCTATCAGTTTGCCTTCTGCCATTTTATTTCCCTGTCAGTTTGCCTTCCGCCATTTTCACTCATAGGTTTAAATAATTATGGGACAAAAATTCCTGGCTACAACAGGAATCCTTGTTTGTTTTACAACAATATCAGGCTGAGAAGAGGAGAGAGCATTCTTCCCAGGACTCAGGAACGTCACTGCCCCGGGGAAGGACCCAGGGCACTGGCCCAGGCCCAGCCCCCTGCACGCAGGCCATGCCCCTGGCTACAGGCCATGAAGCAGCCACTGCTGCCGCAGGCGTTTGGGCCCCGGATCTCCAGCCCGATTGGGCCAGAAGCCGGGAGAGGTGGGGTCCTGCAGGACCGGGGGCACTGGCACTGGGATTTGGGGCACAGGCCCCGTGCACCTGGTGCCAGCAACACCCTTGCCAGGACTTGAAATTGGGGAGGGTGTATGGGGAGATGTAGGGGGGTGTTGGGGTGCTCACTATATTGGTATAAAACTGTTACTAGCTGAGAACTGGGCAGGTGTTGGGAAATTCAGGGGGAGTGCAGGGCGTGTTAGGGAAATCCCTGCGAGAGAGATGCAGGGTCAGGCTGAGAAGGAGAGAGACGTGCCAGGTTGGGCTGAGAAGGGGAGAGACACATGAGGTCAGGCTGGAGATGGACAAGTGAAGAGACACATGGGGTCAGGCTGAGAAGGGAAGAGAAATGGAGTTGGGTTGGAGATGGGGAAGGGGCCAGACATGCAGTGTCGGGCTGAGAAGGGGAGAGACATGCAGGGTTGGGCAGAGAAGTGGGAGACACATTCTGGTTCAGTCTGAGAAAGGGAGAGACGTGCATGGTCGGGCTTAGAAGGGGGAGACATGCAGGGTCAGGCAGGGCTGTCCCCAGGGGAGCGCATGGCCTGGGGCCAATTGGCATGCATGGGGCCCTGCCTGTCTTGCGCTGGGGGGGGAGTGTGGGCCGGTACCATACTGCCTCCCTCCCCTGACCCTGGGGCAGAGTGGGCCAGTCCAAGGGCTGGGCTCTGTTCTGCCGCGCCACCTCTGGGCTGGCCCTGCCTGCCCCCGGGGCAGAACAACTGGCCCAGGGGAGGGGCTAGAGAGATAAGCCCGGCCCCTGGGCTGGTCCACTCTGCCCCTGGGCTGGCTGTTCCCTGTCTTGGGGCAGGGAATAGCCAGCCAGGAGCAGAAAGCAGCAGAGAGGGGGTGGGAGACAGTGTGGCCTTTAGGGGGAAGCAGTTCAGGCCCCGTGACGCCTTGGTCATGGCAGGACAGTGTGGGGCTCATGGAACCATGGACCCCGGGTGTGGTGTTTTGGACTACAAAAAAAAAAAAATATCGCCAGATGTGGAGGTTTAGGGGAAATTATAATCCAATAATGAGAGGCAGCATATTCAGAGCTGTGTAAGGAGTCCTTATTGAAAGAGAACTGAGAGAAAGAGGACCCAACAGACAGGTTTCCCTAGCACCTAAATGACCCTCCCATTTATCACTATGACAACCCCAATGACCCTAGGTAGTCCAAAATACCACACCGGGCAGTCACCCCTCTCATCCCGCCAAGGATGGCCCTTGGGTCAGGCAGAAAAGGGGAGAGACATGCAGGGTCGGGCTAAGAAGGGGAAAGATGCCAAATCAGGTCGAGCTGGAGAAGGGGAGAGATGCGGGGTCGGGCTGAGAAGCGGAAAAGACGCCAGATCTGGTTGTGGGAAGGAGAGAGATGTGGGCTCCATCTGAGAAAGGGGGGAGATGGGGGTTGGGCTGAGATGCAGGGTTGGGGTGGGGGTTGGGAGATGCAGAGTCTGGCTGAGAAGGGGGAAAGAAGCCAGATCAGGTCAGAGGAAAGCAACCTGGGCTGTTGTCCTAGGACGCAGGGCTGTGGGGCTGGGGCTAAGACATGGGGAGTCGGATGTGTTGCGCACAGCTGGAAATGCTCCCAACTGTGTTGACCTTCTCTCCAGCCCCCATCACCATGTTTCAGATAGCTAGGAAGCCAAATAAGCCGACTTAAGCCAACTCCTGGGGTACACTGGTTTGAGTCAACTTAATAAAGTTGACAACTGCTGAGTTGACTTTTCACATGAGAGTTATTAAGTTTGACTTAAGCAAATGCTTAAGTCAACTTAATACCTTCTCAGTGTGGCCAAGGCTTTGTTTAAGTTGACTTAAGGGGTTTTAGGTCGACTTAAATCTGTAGTGTAGACATACCACCCTAGAGCAAAATCAGAAGCCCCCGTCTCACAGGAATAGAACCAAGAGTTGGATCCTTGATTTTAGAAGCATGAAGCCATTACCTCCAGTTATCTTCTATGTCATATTTACATGCGGACTGACTCAGTGAAAATGAAAATGTCAGTTTAGTCTGATTTGGGATGAAGACACTGGAGGCTTTTACGGTCAGTTCCTACAAAGAGAGATTGGAGCTTGTTTTCTCCAGTCATGTCGATTTCCTGAGATCCTCAGGAAAACCTCTGATCTGCCAGAGCTCAAACTGAGAAAGAATGATATGTTACTCAAAAAGCCACTGGGACCGTGATGTACCTTTGGTACAAAGTAATGTTAGAAGGCAGGAGGAGGACAGAGGTGCAGAAAGAATATGTAAATACTCGCTGGATCAAGAGAGAGCAGGGGATGGGCCAGCATGCATGTGGAATGATTGCTAGGAAAGAGAGAGGAAGAAAAATGACAACTACTGGTAGCAACCCCTTATTTTAGAAACAGAAGCAGCATTCAAGCAACACAGACGAAGTGGTAAGTCTAGGGACCGACCAGGGGTTTTCTGCATCCCAGTCCCTAACCACGACGCCAGCTTCCCTGGCTGCTTGAATGAGGCAAATTCCAGGGTCTGTCATGCTGTGGAGATGGAGCCTTGGGAGATGTCGACTGGCTGGACTCAAGGAGATAGAGCTATTGGGTGCTCGGCATCCTTCTACTACAGAAAAGGAGAAAAATAATGAAAAAATTTAAGTGTGAGCCATGTTTGGCTGTAACATTGTGGCCTGAACTCAGAGGTGCTAAACACCAAGAAATCTTTTTGTGTCTGCTGAGTGCCATGCGTACACAGCTCTGTCCTTACTCAAAGGCTTTTGAAAGCATGCAGGATTCATTTCAGGGAGACCATGAAATAAGTTACAGCTCAGTAAACTAATGTGTTATTATTCATGAACTTTTCTTTCTCCCCTCACCTTCAAATTCTTTTTCCTGCTCCCTTGAAAGATGGCAGTGTAATGTCATCACTCCCCAAGCAGAACGCAGCTCTTGAGCGTGATTAAAGGGAACTGACACTGGAAATATTGCAATGAGTTATTTCTATGAATTTCTCCACTGTGCCTTGACTCTTTGCTCCTTGTTTACTCACCAGAACTGCTGAATCCCGTCACATTTAATTATCCAGCTCTGACAAACAAACATGGTGTAAAATGTACAGCGTGAGCCGAACCTGTTGTGTGGCAGACGAGGATGAATTACTGCTCTGTCTGTGGTTGTGCTGTGGTAGTGTAGGAATCTATTTTGGACACATTTTTCAGTTTGCTTGCACAATGCTCAGACCACATTCGCCTATTGACTTCTGTTTATCCAGCAGCATGGACCCGACATAGTCAAGTCAATGTAAAAAGCCTAGTGTTAGCTGTACTACTCAGACGTGAATATTGAAAGAGAAATAGGAGTGTGTTTGCCAACCTACTGGCTTGTTACCCATAATGCCATGCACTTTACTTCTGGTGGCTACCTTCAGCCAAGTGCTCTCTGATGGCTCCACAGTCAGGGGTTGTTTCAGAGAATGGATCCACAATCCCTTATTGGTGTGGAGGGCTAAAGGTGACAGCACCATCCTCATCCCCAGCCAGGCAGTCAGATACCACTGTGATGGGCCTAGCCAAACAAATATGCCCCAAAGAGAACTTTTCAGCCCCAAGTTAGCCTGGCTCCTCTGGTGTGACGTGAAACCCTGCTGCAAGCGTGTCTAAGGGAGCTGCCAGTGGTGACACTGAGACAGGAGAAGGCAAGCTACCATGGGAGTTTGTGATATGTGAAAGACAGATTAGAAGTAGCAAACACTTTTTTTTTTTTTTTTTCAGAGAAGCCTAGGTCAGGGCTTCATTTACACCCCAATGGCACAAAACCAGAACTGTTTGGTTTGGAGATAAAGGCCATGAAACAGGCCCTGGGAAGTCTGTCTTTCTCAAGAGAATGGATGCTGGGTGTTGCTATAGCATGGTCAAAGAAGGGAAGCTAACTGTTAGTCTCCTTTAACAAAGCATGCTGGGAATGGGAAGAGCGTGGATCTCTTTACAATACAGGCTGTAGCCTTCTGTCGCTGATGTTGCTGAGTAAGGAGATGGTGTTTGTGGTGCAGGGAAGAACACTAGCCAGAATGCACTGAAAAGAAGGACTGGATCCATGCAGGTGCTTCAGGGGCTGTGACCCTGGGCTAAAGGGGGGCCCTGGGCCCCCCACTGCCCCACAAACATCTAGCCCAACTCGGGCCAGCATGGGGGAGGAGGGGGCAGGATGCTCAGATGTGGGAGCAGGGCTGTCTGGTGCAGACGCAGCCTCTAGCAATGGTGCTCCAGGATTAGGAGTGCAGTTGGCCACCATACTGGGACCCACATGGCTCAAATTGGCCTGGTTGGCCCCCCAGGTGGCCCCGACATAGTAATTGCAAGAGGCTGCACTGCATGCCAGTTGTCCTGCCCCCACAGCACCCTGGGACCTGCTGGGGCAGACCAGCTGGCCTGGGGGTGGGGTGGGGTGGGAGTGCTGCAGACCACAGCCTTGGGCCCAAGCCCCTGTAGCACTGAGTGCAACCCTGCCCTCAGCCTGGGTGCTGCTGCGTTGGGGGGTTCACAAGAGTGGGCAGTCCTGGGTTCCCAATCCAGCCCTGCTGAAAGGGAAGCTACAGGTATGAGCCTACTTTGTGGTAAACTCTGGTCGTATATAGAATGACTTTAGGAGCATGCTTACTGTTGGCACTAGTTCATATGCAGTCTGGCAGCTGTAGAAGTAGTAACTAGGCATTTTTTTTTTTTTAAATTAGAGCTGCTTCATTTCAGTTCTTTATTCTGCTTCTTCCTCCTGACTTTTTGCTATGGCTGGTGACAGCATAGCTCCCATGCAGATCACTAGAGTGCATCTCTTTGGGCTGCTGGTTTTCAGAAACGGCATCAGTTGAAATCTTTCCTTGCTTCACTAGGGGAAAACCCTGCTCACTGTGGAACCAATCAGTTGTAAATCTTACAAGCCCTGTCCTGTGGGGAACATTTTTGGTCTTAATTGTTAGGTTTAAACCGAAAGTAAAACTTGAGATCCTAACTCCAGGGTACAGAAAATCTGGGATCCAGATCTCGATTTTGTGGCTTGGTCCACTTCTATTCTTGTGTGCCCTTAGAGCTGGAAAAAAACACTGGCTGTGACCCACTGCTGACTTCCCTCTTCCTTTTTTTAACACCCCTCTGTAACAGTTCTGGTGGCACTCTGGCAGTGTAATGGAAACCCAAACCCCACAACAACAATGGGGGCCTACTATATTGTTATATTGCAGGTAGCTCACTCATCTGCTGCTGTGTTTATGGTGCACATGTAGCTGATGAGCCATCTGTGAGCCCTAGGAGGTTTCCAGACCTGGAAGCAGGAGCCTGAGGCAAATCCTGAGCTCTGCTACCATTCACTTTAATGACAGCAAGCCAGCATCTCTTTGGGGTTTCTTTTATTACAGGCTCTGTCAAGTGAAACTGTAACTTCAGTTCAGTGCATTGGGGCCAATTTCCTACCAAATACCATTAGAAGGATGTGGGGTTGTTGGCCCTGGCAACTACCGTGACAGTTTACAAATCCTTTTCTCTTACAGATGAGTGCAGAATTCAATTTAATGTTGAGATCGGGGCTGATTAGAAACAGGGGAAGGGCTGGTTAAATGTGGCCAGCTCCAACAGAGGGTGAGTAGAGAGAGAGCGAGAAATATATGGGGGGGGGGGGAAGTAATCAAAAGCTGAGGAAACAAGTGTGCTGCAGAGGGTTGGCAGCGGATCTGCAGCCACAAGAGCTGTTTGGAACATGTTGGCTGAAGGTGGAGGAGGAGGAGCAACTCTAGACTGGTATTTAGATGCCTGGCTGGGATGCAGGAGAGCACAATTCAAGTCAGGGGCATCACTGGCCCTGGGCACCCAGGGCACATGCCCCGAATCCTGGCACCAGTGCCCTGGCTCTGGCAGGGCCCTCCTCTCCAGGTCTCTGGCCCAATTGGGCCGGAGATCCGGGGCCCAGCCTCCTACGGCAGCCCCATCCCCAGCTGGGGATTCGGGGCTCAGCTGCGGAGGCCACTCCAGGCCACGTCCCCGGCAGAGGATCCGGGGCCCAGCCATCCACAGCTGTGACAGCCCCGTCCCCAGCTGGGGATCCAGGGCACAGCTGCCCGTGGCCATGGAGGCCGCTCCTGGCTCTGGCCCCGTCCCTGGCCAGGGATCTGGCGCTCAGCCACCCGTGGCAGCACGTGGCGGCTTCTGGCCCTGTCCCGGGCCAGGGGGCGTGGCCTGTGGGCTGGGTCTGTGGGTCAGGGGTGGGGCCTGGGCTGGTGCCCTGGCTCTCTCCCCGGGGCAGTGACGCCTCTGATTCAAGTCCACAATCAGAGAGGCAAACCTCTCCTCTGAATCAGGCATAGCAAGGATTTGAAGCTAGTTTTCCTACCTTTTAGGGCAGTGCCCTGATCAGCAGTACGCACACATACCTGCAGTCCTGAACTGAGAGGCTCAGGTTATGGCCCAGAAATGGACATGACAGCAAAACAGCCTTTCCATGAATGTTCTTGAAAGCTGTGGTTTTCATTCTGATGTGAACACAAACAATTTTCTAACTTTCTTAAATTATAGTGACATGGGATTGTCAACCCCTGGTCAGCTCTATTTCCCACCCCACTTGGAGCCCCTAGAACTACTTATCCAGGCATAATGGTAGGCTTGAGCTCTGTAGGGCAGGAGCTATTCAATGTGAGAGAGTCCCTGTGGCCTGGTGCCCTCAGGGGAGTAGGGGGACTGAGGAGTTGGTGAAGCCCTGAGAAGGAGGCAAAGGTGATCCCCAAGCTGAAGAACCTATTGAAGAGTCCTGAGGGGTGGGTGGGTGTAAGCCCACCCACTTCTAAAACCCTTCCCCCGGCCTAGGGGAAGTGGCACAAAACAGGCCCTCAACTAATTTCGTGGGACAATGAAAAAGAAAACAGGGACGGGTGTGAGGGTTACAGGTTCAAAACTAGAGTTTCAAAAGGGGATACCGAGCAGAGAACCCCGGACAGCGCCCACTGCTTCCAGAAGGTGTCGAGGGAGCCAGTGGACGCCACCCAGAGGAACTCTGCCTGGATACGTCATGGATGACGAACCGGAAATAGGCCCCACAGTCGCAGGCCCCTCCGTCAGCCAACCTCCTCTCCCGAGTCTTATAGGTGGCCACTTTTGGAGGAGGTTGGCGAGGAGGTCCCGCGACTTTGTGGGCCCATGGATGGGGAGTGCGTAAAGATACAGGTGTGGGGAGAAGTGCAGCCAGAACCTCAAAAGGAGGTTCTGGAGGAGCTGGAAGAGGGGCTGCAGCCTGGCACAGTCTAGACAGACATGTGCCAGGGTCTCCCTCTCACCGCAAAAGGGGCAGGTGTCAGGAGAAAGGGTGAACCACGCCAAGTACACGCCTGTGCTCACGGCTCCATGTAGGAGCCACCAACTGATGTCCCTGGCGGGCCTTGGATTGAGGGTGGCATACAGACTGGCCCACTGAGGGTCCTCACCCTCTATAGGTGGGATGAGGTTCCGCCACTTTGTATTTGGGCGGGACACAAGGGTGAGGAAGTGGATGGTATGTAGCACAAGTGTGTACAGATATTTACAAGGCGCGGTTTTCTGTCCAGGCACTCGGCTCGGAGGGGACAGGCAGCCACAGGCATGGCCTCTCGTTCCCAGCTGCGGAAAGGGGGAGGCAGGTGATCCCCTTCACCATCCTGGGCCTGCCATGGACCGGCGGGCAGCGTGGGGGGGGGGGTAGGGCGGCATGGCCTAGCAGGGGCATGGGCGTCCCGAGACGTCCTTCCCCAGCTCGCCCTACCCACCCACCCAAGCTGAAGAAGCAAGGGAGAGAGTGAAGCTTGGGTGAGTAAATTGCTAACTGTGTGTTTGTGTCTTTGCCTACAGGTGATTTCTGTTAGTTGTCAGTTACTGTGGGAACTGAGGCTGTGGTTGTGTGACTGTCTGGGGGCTGTTTGGACCATTGTTTCCTGCTCACCTTTTATCACCAGTTTCAATCAGCCTTGTGATCACCCTTCCCCTGTGTGTTTAACGAGGGGCAAGGGCTGACCTAGGCAGAGGCCTTAAAAGCCATGACTGAGCAACCAGGGGGAGCTTGTGACCATAGAGACTGAAAACAGGGGAGTTTGAGAGGGAGTTTGGGGAGGCCACGATGGTGAAGACTAGCTGCACTGCTTGCGCTAGCGCCCCTTCTGTCTCCTCCACCTGTGCCTGTAGCCAGGCAGACATCCTTAAAAAGCCGGCAGGGAGCAGCGCTGGGCTGCGCTGAAGCCCACCGGTGCCCGCAGCCCAGCTCTGCAGGCACCGGCAGGGACCAGAGCCAGGCAGCACTGAAACCCGCCAGTGCCTACAGCCTGGCTCTGCAGGCGCTGGCCAGGGGACACCCCTCAGCACCCTGGCCAGGGTGCTGAGTGTTACCTGGCCAGGGTGCTGAGGGGGCAGCCCTTTAATGTTGTTTCGGAACGTCTTGTTCCGAAACAACATGTTCACATGAGTTGTTTCGAAACAAGCGTTTCAAAATAAGGTTGTTTTGCCCCCAAATGGGGTTTAACTTGTTTCGAAACAACACCCTTGTTTCGAAACAACGGTGCGTCGTGTGAGCATGTTTTTTTTTTGTTTCAAAACAATGAGGTTGTTTCGAAACAAAAGTGCTATGTGAACACAGCCCTAGAGACGATGGATGAGGTGGAAGAGGAGACATCATGCACCCCTGAGGCTGGGAGGATCACAGCCACCACAGATAGGAGGAAGCATAGGGTTGTGGTGGTTGGGGACTCACTTCTGAGGGGGACGGAGGTACCCATCTCTTGCCCTGACAAGGCCTCAAGGGAGGTATGCTGCCTGCCAGGTGCCCAAATCTGAGGCATTACGGAGGGATTGTCAAGAATCATCTGCCCTTCTGACTACTACCCCATGCTACTCATCTATGTGGGAACCAATGATACTGCGAGAGGTGATCCTCGGCAGATCAAAGGTGACAACAGGGCTCTGGGAGTGCAGGTGAAGGTGTTCAGAACACAGGTGGTATCCTCCTTGATGCTTCCAGTTAAGGGTAGGGGCCTGAGCACAGACAGATACATCCTGGAGGTGAATGCCTGGCTGCAAAGATGGTGTCATCAGGACAGCTTTGGCTTCCTTGACCATGGAATGCTGTTTCAGGAAGAACTGCTAGGCAGAGAGACTCCATCTGTCGAGAAGGGGAAGAGCACATTGGGATGTCAACTGGCTGACCTAGTGAGGAGGGCTTTAAACTAGGTTTGAAGGGGGAAGAAGACCAAAGCCCACAGGTAAGTGACAATGTGGGAGACGTCAGGGAAGGGATGGAACTTGGGGGTGCTGGGACTGTAACACCAGGGGTAAAAGAGAGGGTAGTTGGAACATGGGGGGGGGGAATGTGTTAGATTTTCTAATGAAGCTTACATACCCGAGGCAAATGTGGGAGAACAATGCCAGGAGAAAATGCAAGGAGGTAGATGCAACAGAATTGAAAATCGAAACAGGAAAGTAGGGCAATCAGCCTGGTATCTTAGGTGCCTGTACATGGATGCGAGGAGCCTGGGAAATAAGCAGAAAGAATTGGTAGTACTGGTGTAGACAAGGAGCTATGATATAATTGGAATAACAGAGACTTGGTGGGATAGCTTGCATGACTGGAGCTCCACCATGGATGGGAATAAATTGTTCAGGAAGGATAGGCAAGGAAGAAGAGGGGGAGGAGTAGCACTATATGTAAAAGAGCTCTATGACTGCTCAGAGCTCCATTATGGAAGTGGAAATGAGCCAGCTGAAAGTCTGTGGGTTAAGTTTAGAGGAGAGGGCAACAAGGGGGATGTTGTGGGGGGTGTCTGCTATAGACCTCCAGACCAGAAGGAGGAGGTGGATGAGGCATTCTATGGACAACTGGCAGAAGTTTCCAGATCACAGGCCCTGGTTCTCATGGGGGATTTCAAATATCCTGACATCTTCTAGGAGGCCAATACAGCAGTGCACAGGCAATCCAGGAAGTTTTTGGAGAGTGTGAAGGACAATTTCCTGGTACAAATGCTGGAGGAACAATCTAGGGGCCTTGCACATCTCGACCTGCTGCTCACAAACAGAAAAGACTTGATTGGGGACATAGAAGTGAATGGCAGCCTGGACAGCAGTGACCATGAGATGATAGAGTTCAAGATGCTGATTAACAGAAAAAAGGAAAGAAGCAAAACACAGACCCTGGACTTCAGAAAAGCAGATTTTGCCTCCCTCAGGGAACTGATGGGCAGGATCCCTTGGGAAGCTGATCTGAAGGGGAAAGGCGTCCAAGAGAGCTGGCTGCATTTTAAAGAAACCCCGCTAAGGGCACAGGAAGATACCATGCCGATGAGCAGAAAGAACAGTAAATGTGTAAAGCGCCCAGTGTGGCTTAACAGAGAACTCTGCACTGAGCTAAAGCATAAAAAGGAAGCTTACAGGAAGTGGAAGCTTGGACAGATGACTAAGGAGGCATATAAAGATATTGCTTGGGACTGCAGGGATAAACTCAGAAAGGCCAAAGGACAATTAGATTTGCAGCTAGCAAGGAATGTGAAGGATAACAGGAAGGGGTTCTACAAGTGTTAATAACAAGAAGAGGATCAAGGATGGCGTAGGTCTCTTACTGAATGGGGCAGGTATCCTTGTGATGGAGGATGAGGAAAAAGCTGAAGTGCTCAATGCTTTCTTTACTTCAGCTTTCACAGGCAGGTCCAGCTCCCATCCCACTACACTAGATATGGCTGATTGGAGAGAAGAAGAGAGGCCCTTGGTGATGGAACGTCAGGTTAGCGACTATGTAAAGAAGCTGGATGTGCACAAGTCCATTGGGGCCAGACGACCTGCATCCGAGGGTGCTGAGGGAGTTGGCCGATGAGATAGCAGTGCTGCTGGCCATTATCTTTGAAAACTTGTGGTGAGGAGGAGGTGCCAGAGGACTGGAAAAAAGCAAATACAGTGCCTATCTTCAAGAAAGGCAAAAAGGAGGATCCAGAGAATTACAGACCTGTCAGCCTCACCTCAATCCCCGGAAAAACCATGGAGCATGATCTCGAAGAATCCATCCTGAAACACCTGGAGGAAAATAGAGTGATCAGGAGCAATCAGCATGGATTCACCAAGGGTAAATCATGCCTGACCAACCTCACCACCTTCTACGATGTGATGACTGGATTGGTGGATGTGGGAAGAGCCATTGATGTGATATACCTCAGCTTTAGCAAGGCTTTTGATACCGTTTTACATAGCATTCTTGTTGGCAAGTTAAGGAAGTATGGGTTGGATATGTGGACTGTAAGATGGATAGAGAACTGGCTAGATCAACGGTTTCAGCATATAGGAATCAATGGCTGCATGTCTAGTTTGCAATCAGTAATGAGTGGTGTGCCCCAAGGGTCGGTCCTGGGGCCAGTTCTGCTCAACATTTTCATTAATGATCTGAATGATGGGATAGATTGCACACTTAGAAAGTTTGCAGATGACACCAAGCTGGGGAGAATGGTAGACATGCTGGAGGGCAGGGACAGGATTCAGGGAGACCTAGACAAATTGGAGCACTGGGCCAATAGAAATCTCATGAGGTTCAACAAGGACAAGTGCAAAGTCCTGCACTTGGGACAGAAAAACCCTATGCACTGCTACAGGCTGGGGAGAGATCAGCTAAGCAGCAGCAGTGTAGAAAAGGACCAGGGAGTCATGGTGGATGGGAAGCTGGATATGAGTCAGCAGTGTGCTCTTGCTGCCAAAAAGGCCAATGGCATACTGGGCTGCATCAGAACAAGTGTTGCCAGCAGATCGAGGGATGTGATCATTCCCCTCTATTCTCCACTGGTGAGGCCGCATCTGGAATACTCTGTCCAGTTTTGGGCTCCCCACTATTAAAAGTATGTGGACAAATTAGAAAGAGTCCAGCAGAGGGCAACAAAAATGATCAAGGGTCTGGAGCACAAGCCCTATGAAGAAAGACTGAAGGGACTAGTCTTATGTAGCCTGCAGAAGAGAAGACTGAGGGGGGATTTGATAGCAACCTTCAACTACCTGAAGGGATGCTCCAAGGAGGACGGAGCTGGGCTGTTCTCAGTAGTAACAGAGGACAGAACAAGGAGCAATGGTTTCAAGTTGCAGCTGGGGAGGTCAATGCTGGATATTAGGAAAAACTTTATTACTAGGCGAGTGATGAAGGATTGGAATGGGCTACCTAGGGAGGTTGTGGAAATTCTGTCTTTGGAGATGTTGAAGGCCTGGCTGGACAAAACCCTGGCTGGGATAATTTAGTGGGAGTGGTCCTGCTTTTTTGGCAGGGGGTTGGACTAGATAACCTCATGAGGTCTGTTTCAATCCTATGATTCTATGATTCTCTGACTTGGCCAATATCCAGTCTGAAGTCTGTGCTCTTGAAAGCATGCAGTACTATCACCCCAGTGCAGCACTGGCAGAGAGGGGATCTTGTCAGTGCCCTCAGTGGAGCCTGGCTGTCATACGGGGGGGCTCAGCTTGCAGAGCTGAAGAGAAGGACATCTGGGGTGGTGGTGGGGAGCTGTATGTTCACTTTTTCTGGGAGAGCTTTGCATCTGCTCTTCACACAGGCTTGGCCAATCCACCAGGCTCCAAAGCCCTTTCCAAAGGAGGCCAGGATGCAACCTCATTCCCCCTGATAAAACCCTTGCAACTTTTAGTGTAGCCCTCTGGGGAGTTCTCCATTGGAGCCTGGGAAAGGCCTGACCAAGGCAGGAGTGAGAAGGAAAAGATGAACAACAAACAAGGAGTCCTGCGGCACTTTTAGAGACTAACAAAGTTAATTATTGCATGAGCTTTCGTGGGAGAAAATCACATTTCGTCAGACACTTTGAAGATGGGGGAACTTACAGAATGAGAAGAAAATGAAAAGAAGGAAAAGATGGGAGCATCTGGAAAGACTGACAGTGGACGAGCTAATTGAAAAAACACAGAGATTGCCCCACATCAGTTATTATGAAGCTGTCCAACAGTAGGAATGTGCGCACTAAAAACCATACAGTTAGCATCATTGTTTTCCATTACCTGGTACCTTTATGGACACTTGGATCAGTGCAACACTCTGTCTAATGGGGTGCACTGGAGTAAATGATTATACATGGGGCAAAGTGATGCAGAATTGGTTCCAATATACTTGCCACTGTGCGGTGTTCATACTGCTAATGATTTGCTGCCTGGAAACTGGGGTGTACCCTATGAAATCAAAAGATAGTCTGGGAATCCTTTAAAATTGATGGAGTAGACGGGTATGAAAACTGGTCATATGTTTTCCTAGGGTAGCTCTGAAAGGTTCCACCCATAAGCCTTGTGGCTGCAAACAAAGGTTTCCATCGCCCAGCCAGCAAAGGTTCCATCGAAAGTTTACTACAAGGGTGGCCAAACTTATGGAACTCAAGAGCCACACAAGCTGATTATTAAACCTTTGAGAGCTGCACAGAGGCATATAACCGTATATTACCTACTCCAAAATTACTAAGTTTAAAATTCACACCACACTTTAATTTTGTTGTAAAAAGAGGGGAAATATTGATTCTACTAATGTCAGATTCTAATAATTACTTGAAGTTACCATGAAAACTAGGCCTACCTATACAGTAAAAACTTAGCTTCTCCCCGCAGTCCCAACCATTCCACCGCTTCTCCCCACCCTCTCTGACACCCTCCCTAACCCCCAGTCCCTGACGCTGGCTCTCCCGGACCAACCCCTCCTTACCTGGCTGCTCCAGCGGCTAGGCACAGGCTGGGGCTACCCTCTGAGAATGCTCAGAGCAGAAGATTTATAACTCCTAGGCTGGGGCTGCTTTTCTCTGGATTTCTTCCATGAGCCACACTTCTTCATTCAAGAGCTGCATGTGGCTCCTGAGCCACAGTTTGGCCACACCTGGTAGCTTCAGTCACCTGAAACCAGTTTGTCAGCTGATCAGTAAAGAAGTAGCCCAAGGTTTGAAGAAAGGAGGGAGCCTTGCAGAGGTAGCTGCCAATCAGCTTCCATGAGATTCACGTCACCTGAACAGACATCCTGTCCCTTTCCCCACCCAGTCCCTCAGGTTCTGCCAGAAGGAACCACACGAGGCTCTTGGTTCTTTCTTCTCCCTGTGTTTTTGCAGCTAGAGTCATGGCATGCAGCAGAGTGATGACAATGGAGTTTGTGGATTTACTGCAATCATCCGCAATAAAAGCAATCATCTCCTCAACTTTCGAGGTCAGAGTGGGGCAACTCCATCCCGTTCAATTCCGAAGTTCAAATGGTGCTTCCTAGCCATGGTTAACAACTTAGGACACATAATTTTTGCTGTTAAAATAAAAATACCAGGATTATCTGCCCCTATCTATAAATCCCAGGAGCCTGCTGGTCCTTTAGGAAAGGATTTTAAGAACAAAAGAACTGGAGTGTATTTTTTTCTCTGATTACACCAGTGATGCAGGCAAAGTTTGTGCTTGTAGCAGTTATGAACATTTCAGCAGCTTCATCAAGGGCACAATTTATCATTGTTCTCAGCAAATTTATCTCATCATTCCCATAACACAGCTGTGTTGATTTGAAGATGGCACTTTCCCTCTTTGATGTATTCTGCAAGTAACAAAATGCTATGGAGGAGCCTCTGAACAGAGTTGTTTGCAGCTCAGGTTGGTCTGTGTCAGTCTCCTAAAGGCCGTGACTTTGTCCATTTGGGGTATGTCAGGAATTTGCCTCTCTCTCTCTCTCTCTGTAATGACTTCATGTAAGGGTTGGCAGGCCTGACAACAGTTTTCATGCATGTTAAATAATTGCTATTTAGTTTTGCCATGTTCTAAAGGGTTGGCTGGGGGGGGTGCAGATTTTTCTGCCTGCCAAATTAAGAAAGAGCTAATGTTAGGTTAACGGCTAGCAGCATGAAAGAGAAGACAGGTGGACACTTAGCTGAAATGTAGTGCCTCTTGGGAAGTTCATGGGCAACAATGCTAAGAGTGAAACTATCTGGCCATGTACTTACTTAATGGGCAACTTCAGTATGCAACATAGTTGTAGGTGAGTCAGTCCCAGAATATTGGAGAGACAAGATGGGTGAGTGTGACATACCAGAGTATGATCCAGACTAAAAAGCAGCCATGTCACCCATGCCAACTAACCTAGGAGGTCCTTCATAATGCTTCACTGCTCCCAAATAGTCTCCAGCATGTAAGTCACTCCCAGGTGCACTTGTGGGTGTGTTGCAGCTACTCAGCCACATCTTGGCTTTTACCAACTTTAATACTTATGACAGGGTGACTCCCAACACATTCCCAGTCTCAGATTTTCCTCCAGAAATGTATGTCCTCTACTGCCCAGCTCTCTCCCAGGCAGTGCAAATAGACTGAGACTGTATTCCTTTAAGGGAATAATATGCAAACAACTTGTTATCCCAAATGGAGTTACCGGACCTGTCAACCTGAACACACTGGGTTAGATGAAATCTAATTTATTGGTTGAAGTGAGTACAAGTAATGAGACATAAAACTCAGAAATGATTACACGAAACACAGATAAAATGCTTACTAATTACAAATGCCAGGCTTAGCTATTTGATTTAAGGAAACTTTCTTACCATGTGAGCCAGTAGATTATTAACCAAACTCTCAGATCAGGGCCCCTCCCCCTCAAGTCAAGCAACTGTTTCCTTTTATCTTTAGGTGCAGTAAATGCAGTAAGCCAAGAGAGAAAGAGCAGGAGGGGTGCCGTGAGGTGTTTCCCCCTTCTTTTTATAGTTTCACTGGGCACCCTCTTGAAAAGCACTTCTAGCTGAGAACCAAGAAACAAAGTCTATGTGGAGTGATGTTCCCCGCTGGTTGCTGTCCCCCACCCCCCCATTTAAACTTCCTTGATGCTTGATGACTTTATTTACTGCTTAAATGTAAAGTAAGTAGCACACACATTCCTTTGTTTAGGATAGATTTGTTTCCAGCTTTTGTTTGGGTAGGGCAGTAGGCTTCTATGCAGGGAATCTCATAACTTCATGTACAAAGTTGCCACAAATATTTTGCCTGGGCAATACACACTAATCAATTAATTAATTTTCAGCTGCTTTTAAGGCATGCTTTATGCTAAGATTATTACTGTAGTAGTAGGGTGTGATTACCAAGATGTAATCTGTCACAGTGATATCTTTTATTGGATCAACCTCTGTTGGTGAGTGAGGCAAGTTTTTGAGGCACATCAAGGTCTTCTTCAAGTCTCATCATTTATAACCCTCTGACTGGTACCTACAACTCCAAATATGCTGAACATTAAATAGGGAGAGGCAGCATTTCACCAAAAACCAAGCTGTTCGCTGGAAATTCTGGAAACTCTCATTTAAAAAAACAACCATCCAAAAGGAAACAAAACAAAACAAACCAACCCCTCCTCCCCCCCCAACCCCACAGATATTGGTGAGTTTTTGGTTAGCTCTGGTCTACTTATCTCTTTATCTAGTTTTCCTTTACTTATTAATTTTGGATTTTGTCTTTCATGTAAATTTTACTCTTGATTTTTTTTCCCCACCATTTTCTTTTTGTCCTCTATTCCCCACTCAACCTAAGGTACCACCTTTCTTATTCCTCACAGAATACTGTGATCCTGCACAGTGATGCCATCCCTAGATGTGGCTCCTTCTGGAGACCTGAGTTTATCAGTAAAGCTCTTTTGGTCAGTCTCAGATGTCATGAATGTCCAGAAAAAAAGATACTTCCTACCCCTGAGCTAGGTGATGCACTTCTGCCAGCTTTGAAGGTTAAGCTGAGGCTGTGAACATGGGCTGGTCATAATGGACTACATCATCTGGAAGGCCAAGCTTGTGGTTTCTCTTAAAACCTGAACTTTTACTGCTCAAAATCACTGTCAGAAATAAGTAGCATTTGCTGTAACAGTAAGTTGTCTTTTTACATTAAAGTTATTTTATTATCCCATCAGTAAAATGTCTAAATCATCATTTCAGGCTGTCTTAGATATATGTGTGTGTGTGTGTGTGTGTGTGTAATAGGTGGGGTCTCAAAGGGGCAGGATAGGCCAGGGGTTTGTGCACTAGCTTGAGGCATGTGTTCAAGACTCTGGTTTGCTACAAGTCAATGACTCAGTTCCCCATGTGGCAAATAAGGCCTAATACTTTTCTACCACATGTGGGTGTTGTGTGAAAGGTTCAGATGCTCTAGTAATGGTGCTCACGTAAGGAACAGAGAGTGAAACTATTCTCAAAAAGAAGGAGGATTGTCTGTTTGTGAACCCAGGATGGTGTGTTCTGCACATGGTCGCAAAGTATTCAGCTCTGAAGTGGTTAATAAGCTCCTTAGGAACCCCAACACTTCAGTTTTCACCGTGCCTTGTATCCTTCTTAAGCTGTCCATCTGAATTCTTTTGTAAGAAGTTTATGCACTTCATTGGGGCAGCATCTTATAAGCAAGTAGCTGACAGTCTATTATCTCTTCTCCAAACATGGCAGTATGCTTTCATGCTGGGGGGGGGAAAAATCAGAAATACTCTTTAAAGGCCATTACTGTCTTCAAGACGCTCAAGGGAAAAAAAATCAGTGGCTGGGTACTGAAATATTAAACCTTATGTCTGGATAAAAACACTCTGGGGGCAGACTGGAAACTGGCTGTATTTTATTTGTAAAGTATGATAGCTCTTAATTCACAACTAGTAAATAACAGATAAGTACAGGGAAAAAAAGATCAGTACTGGAAATAAAGGCAGTCAAGACTATGCATAATATGTGGAATTGATTGTGTGATTCTAGTTGAGCCAGAATATTCTTTCAGAACGAGAACGGGCCAGATGTCTCTTTATTACTATAGACAATGGTGCACTCATAGTACAACAATCCATCAGGGGTCTCAGCTCAGCTCTACAGAAAGTCCTTGACACATTTTTACAGAAGGGCCATGTTCTCACAACTTTTGTGCATTTTTACACTTGACAAATAGCTGTATGACTCCTGTTTTGTTCACAGGCACGGCTGAGGCGAGCACAGTGCTCCTATTCAAGTGCCCACCAATGGTGGCCTATGCCTCTCTGTTGCCTTTTCTTTTCTTGCTTTGTTTCCTCCTTGACAGACACTTGTGTACTATGTACATCATGTATTTAGACTTCTAAAAGGATTTTGAGAATTTCAGCCACAAAATACATTTGCTAAGGGCTCCAAGAAAGGGGCTGGGGAGTACCATTTACATCAACTTGTCAGCTGTTGTATCTTTTGCTTCCTTTCTGGGGGATGTTGGATTTTTCAAGTTCAAAGATGGTAAAGCCAAAAGGAGCAACTGATCAGCTTCTAGCCTTATCTTAGAAGCCATAAGACTTCCCCAAATGAATTCCTGTTTGAAATACAGTATCTATCTATCTATCTATCTATCTATCTAAAAAACATGTTATAGAAGTAGCTAATGAAGCCCTCAAGTTAGAGTGAAAGAGTTCATATATTTCAAGTTATTTTGAAGGTCCAGATTTAGACACCAGGCACTCTGAAAAATCTACTGGAGAATGAGATGGAGTTGGGAAGGACTCAGCCAGGAAGAAACTGTGCAGAGAATAAGTAGGGGAGAACAAAATTCTGCTGAACAATCTGTATGAGCAAAATTTCCAGTCAGAGAACCTTGTCGTCTTTAGTCTCTGTATGAGTGCGGTTCCTGTAATTCTTTCTTGGCTAATGCCCCCTTTGACAGCAGCAGGTATTTTGCCTGCTTGGGGAATATATTTCATCCATTTTCTTTAAGTGGAAGAAGATACATGGAATATATGGAGAGAGAATTTTAGGGCCCTATGTTACAATCTGAAAGCATGTGCCCAAGTTCTTCCAGGACTATGATTTATATATGCAAGTGTAACCTCCGGGAGGGCTAGAGTTCATTCGTTTGTCCCCTACAGTGCCTAACAGAGATAAACCCCTGGAGAAAGCAGCTTGAGAGCCAGGATTCAATTCTAAAGGGACTCACAGAGAAGATTGTTCATAGTTACCAACCCATATTAAAATACTACTCAGAATAAACACAACAATGAATTTCTTAACAACTAATATGAAAACCTTATCCTTATAAACCAAAATAAATTTAAATAGACGTCCCAATGGAAAGAAACCCAAGAATCCCAGAGTTCAGGTGAGGTTCACCCATATCGCAGTTGCCATCTCTGTTCAAGTCCTTGAGGCTTGAGTGGAAAGAAATCACAATCCTCTTCTCCAGCTTCAGGAATCTTCAAGAGAATTCCATGAAGTCCTTTCTTTCTCCTCTGCTACCAGCACTGTACAGTCTGTTTACTGGTCAACCAGCTGTCAGTCCCCTTAGAGAAAACTCCTCTGCAAAATACTCCACAGCCCAAAGAAAACATCTTGCAGTCCACTCTTGGCTCAGCTCCTCTCACTTAAGCACTGGGCGAACAGACTCTGCAGCTCTGTGTAGTTGCTGCCCCCAGGGCTGCTGCTCTTCAGTGTCTCTCAGGCATCGGACAACACCAGCAATAGAAAACCTTGTGGAGCATGCTCAAAATGCTACCACTCTGTACTTCTAGAAACTTCTGGCTGCTGGGCTGCTAATTTGGCCAGCAATAGTAACCCACCCTAAAAAGGTCTCTTAAAAAGATAGCCTGGTTTAGGCATATTGCTTACACAAGAATGCTTATTAAATTTACTTCTAATGTAGGGTTTTGTGTTTCTTCACATGGTCATATTGGACTGAAGTCCACATGAACTGTTTAGGCTTTTTGGCTTTAAAATATCACCATATCCAATAGTATTTTTTCCTCACAGTAAAAACAGCAGGGAGCTAATAGCAAATCCCAGTCACTAGCAGACTGGCCCAGATGTCGACAAACAAGCTTCCTAATGGGAAAAGGCTTTCCAGCTGGTTACCAGTCCAAAGTCATCCTGTTGCCTGCTTCTTCAGTCTTGAAAAAATTGAGTCTTCTGCCACTAATGTTGAATAAAAGCAGGGTAATCTTAAACAGCCTGTTAAATATAAATCTCAGTATAACAGTACACTACTAGCCCACCCTCCACAGAAATCAAATGCCGCATTGTAAATGTGACAGGTTATTTAACTTCCCATACACTTGCCCCTTGACCCCTTTAAATTACGGCATGTATATTATGATATATCTGTTCTATTATTATCATTCTCTTCCTATTGCTATCCTCCTAGTCATGCATCATCAATATGGAGATCTTTGGTGCCTCTTTGTACACTCTTGTAATTTTTCCAGAGTTTGGTTTATGTGCCTTCAGTCTAAGTGTGAAAATAATCTCACAGATCATGACAAAATGCTTTCTAGCATAAGGTCCCAGGGCTCTTGTGACAGGTGACATGAGCTACTTGATGGATCACTTTTAAATGGGAATCTGGGATTAATCTTTGTAAGAAATACACTAATTCATAAAATCAAAGGGAGCCTTGTCCAGTATTCTTTATTAATTAGTATAGTAACAGTATATCCTTTCTTACTAGGAAGTATAAAACTAAAATTTGGGGAGCAAAACCAGAGAATTATCTCCTTTTATTAAATTATCAATTTTTAGTAATCTTAAGTATACAATATCATGAGTCTGACTATAAATCACAAGGTATTATTTATTTCCCAGTCTTGTAGTTTTTGAGCCTTTAAGTGTCATGTCATCTTCAAGGACCACTTTTCTGCAAACTTGAGGGCTAGAGACTTGATTGCTGAGATTCTCATTTCCCCATACAATTATGGGAGTTGAGGCTTTAAGAAAAACACCAAGTAATGCCAGAGTTGGTAATGTTGGGGTGGTTTTTTTGTTTTTGTTTTTGTTTTTGTTTTTGTTTTTTTGCTCACCTTATCATTTTTGCAACTTAAAATTCATTCAAACTTTTGTTGCAAACGCCTCTGTAAAATAATGGTGGTTTGTTTTTGTTTTTTTTAGTATGACCATGCAGAATTGATTGCACACACTTGTGAACTGGAATCCACTGTGTTGTGGAAGAGACCAGAACTTGAAGTTTTTCCATAAAAATCTGTGTGCAGTAGGACTTGATCTGCCAGATTTACAGAAAGTGAAAGAGTCTCTGAGGCTTGAGATGAATGTCTGACAAAAGCAAATAGTGTCTGACAGCCCTTATCAAATGCTTGATGGGGGTCAGACTGCTAGCTGGAGGGCATGGTGATATGGCAGGCTATATCTGGTGAAGAGTCACTCATAAGAATGGTGCAGCTTTGTGGTATTCAAGGACTTTTTTTCACTGCTAGAGATTGAGTCCTTCGTTGCTACATCCTTGGTTATTATTACTGTTTACTCCATGGAATATAGCTGGCCAAAATACAAGTGAAGAGAACAGAAACTAAATGTCTGAACCGCTGAGCTCTTTAAATTTGTTTTTTACCTTGCATTAAAGGACTGAACCTTCAAATCTGTACTTGTTAGACTTCTTTGAAGATCCAGGAGCTTCTGTAGACCCAACACTGGTGAGTTAGGGTTGCAGTATTGTGCCCGAGTCCAATCCAGTGCCAGATTGTCTCCCTACCCAGATACACGTGTGAAAGAGTCCCTGACACAGACATCTCCTTTGGAACGGAAGAGGAAAGAGACAGCTCTCTCCTTTCAGCTGTCCGCTGTTGGTGCTACCATGCTCTTTGGCAATAATCAGTTGGAATAGGATTGACTCTTGATTTGTGTGAAGTGCTTTGTGGCTAAATGCAAACTGAGCTGAAAGATCTCTTAACTTAGGGTACTCTTTTATAAGGTCTCTGCTTTCTGTATGACTTACAGGCTAAATCCAGCTCTCCTTTCTAGTGAATAGTCCTGTTTAAATCCATGTCATAACGTGTCCAAAGGGTGAGGCGCATGGGCTGGTGTGTGCTGTCCCCATGCTGTGGTCATTCTCTGGATAAATAAAGGACTCTATTCTCCAATGCCCAGGGCTGGTTTTGATGGAACACTGTGCTGTCCTGCTTTGGGACACTGATGGCAATTGCTCAAACCACACACTGCCCAAGCTTCCCTAATCTGCTGAATTTCAACATCTCAGCCACAACATCGAAGCCAGAAGAGACGGCCTCCTGGATTGAATTACAGCTTGGCTTTGTGAAGGGGAGGAAGATGTACAAGCAATTGCAAAAAGCATGTGACCAGAAGTTTGACCCCACAAATTAAAGGCCAAGCCACCTACTTAAAACCCAGCACTGGTTATTACTGTATACAAAGAAGTCAAGGGCTATGTTGTGATTCATTTCTGCTATTGAATCTGGAAATTTCTTCCAGGTGATCCCAGCATGGTCATATGGTTTGGCTTTGCACAGTGAGGGAACTGAGAGCAAGGTTATATACTATAAGGGGCAAGTGGCCTCCTAATAATTGTTGGGGTCAGAGAACTTCTCTAGGCCTGGGGCTGCAATGGCGAAGTGGAGGGAGGGAAGAGTGAGCTGCTTCTAGGGGAGGGAGAGAGCATGCACCTCCAAAATGAGACATTTAAATTCCTGTGCAAGCCTCTAGCTGAGAGAGAACTCAGCCCAGGATGGTTGGTTGTGCTTTGTGGTGCTGTTTGCTTCCTCACAGCAGGCAGCTTCCCAGTGGGTATGACTTTTTTGTTGCTCATTACATTTCTCAGGAAATACTTATACATATAAGTCCTTTCATCATGTACACAAATTACTATGTTCCTGTGTGTCTGTGACTCAGGTCTCAGGCAACCTTTTATTCAATGGAATGTCCATTTTACTCTGGTCAGCTGTGCATCAGTTTAAGAAGCAGAGGCTGACATTTTCAAAATTGACTGGTGGTTTTGGATGCTGTAGTGTTTGGATGCTCAGTGTGATACCCCCAAAAGCTTTTCTGACAATGGGGAACAAGGTGTCCAGCTGGGAACCTAAAATCACTAGTTACTCTTGCAGATATAGGCTGTCACAATTCTGGCCATCTGAATACCTTCTGTCATTGGGGTGGATGTGAGTGTTTAGAGAAGCCCACCTGAAAATTTCGGACCCAGACTCCATGATGATGGGTACAAAATAACTGTTTAGAACATACTATCAGTTTCTAATAACCACTGATTTTACTTCATGAGGATACCAGCTTCTCTGTTATTCACTGCTGAAGACATTCTCACTAATATGTGCATGAAAGGACAACTCTGGGTCATCAACTCATCCCCTGAACTTCTTTAACTGATTTCTCCTTGTGAAGAATCTTGTCTGAGATTTTCAACCCTTAGGTTTACCTGGAAGGTCTACATTGTTGTCTTCCCACATGACAGTGTTTTATTTTGGAACTGAAAGAAATAAACGTATGGATTTGTTGACAATGCTTAAGATTTATTTTCATATTGTGTCTTGGTAAAATGAGTTTCACAATGGCTCTGGCTTCTTGGTTCAGAGGATGGCTGTTTTACTTAGTGACTGAGGACTTGCACTGAAAAATATGTGGGGAAGACTGAAACTAATGCATTTTTTTCCATATTTCTAGGCCACATGCATCTCTTTCTGTAGATTTTTTTCCCTGCTAGGGCTTTGAATTAAGTTTGTATTTGCAGAATTTCCTTTCCTTTATCTTGTGGGAGATGGCAGTGTGGTAAGCACTCAAAATCTGCAGATGGCCAGTTGTGCTGAACTGCTGAGCCCCTTGAAGTCATTGGAAAACTTCCCGCTGACTTTAATGGCAGCTGGATCAGGCCCCAAAAGAATACTTATCTCACAGGTCATATGCATGGGCTAGGCTAAAGCCAATACCAATCCTTCCATTGACTTAAATTAGGTTTGGATTGGGCCCTTACTTATGGGACTAAAACCAATTTGACTTGGTCAGGAATTTCCATAAATGTTTTTTGACAGCACATGTGGCTTCCTCAAACTCAAATGGCTAGCACCTCTGCTTAACATGCAGAAGGTCCTGGGTTCAATTCCCAGGGGGTTGGACTTGATGATCTCATGAGGTCCCTTCCAGCCCTATGATTTAATTTGATTTCATCCCCAGCAGTTTTTTCAGTTTTTCCATCAGGAAAATGAAACCAAATTTGATTTGGCTTGAGTTGTCCCAAAAGGAAACATTTGGGGTTGTTGAACTGAATCACACCATTTTTTTCAGCTCAGATCTACATTCCCTTTTGTCTACCTGAGCAGCCACAGTACTTCATGGGAGTTGTAAGTTGTGTGACTGATGCCCCCAGTGTCTTCTATATGCTGAGATGGCCGCTTAGGCTTCATCTCCCATGATGCACTGCAGACTCCTCTCTGGCTGAACTACTGGATGTCTAAATTCCAGATGCAGATAATTCTTGACATGTAGGAATTTTCAGCAGAATGGAAATTCCATTTTTTTTTAACCAGCTGTTAAAATAACACACTGTGTTGCAGAACTCTGTATCTTGGAAAATAGCTGTGATTTTTCCCCCCTTTCACCATCGGGACAAATGAACACACTGCCTTCACTGGAGTTAGATCAGGGAGTAACATTGTAGATGAGTTTGCCCTGTGGTTGCCTTGACTGGTTTTAAATCACTCATAAATAATGCATATAAATATTCAACTTATTTGGTGTAAATGATTATGTGATTATTGCCAAAGCATATAAAGCACAGCATTTCCAATTACCTCTTCATCTAATCTGTAAAGAGATACAATATCCCATCTTGACATATTTATTATTTCACTCCACAGCCAGCTTTCTTTATACACACTCCCTCCATATCTCCTGCAATTGATGTAACAATATCACATTAAGACTCTCCTAAATGGCTTGCTATTGCAGCTGTATGACAAAAGGAAGGTAACTACAGAGAGTGTTCCCTTTGGACCAGCTTCATGTACAGTTAGCCTGTTCCTGGAAAGGTTAGGGATGTTATTTTTGCCAACCCAATTAAAGCACCTCTCCCCTGAGTTGAATATATCAAATATACTGACAGAGTTGAACACAGAAAACCCATTTCTTATGTTCATCCAAAGCATGTTACTTGTCAGATTCCACAGTGCGCTAGTTCCTGCATTCCTATGAGTCAGTTTGACCTTCTGTAATCTTGTTCTCTCAGCAGAAATTCTTCTAACCTCTCCACCCATTGGCATCACATCAGCTAATATGGTGTAATAGTAAGGTCACCATTGGGCATCTGCAGGATATGATCTCTGGATCAGTTGAAAACTTGAGAGTAAGACTTTTAAAGACAAATATAAATTCCCCAGTAAAGTTCAGCAAGGAAAGTAACCTGCTGTTCTTCTGTACTGTTATTTTACTCTGAAACAGGGGTAGGCAACACCCCCACACATTTGCTGACAGTGGCACGAGAGCCTGTTCAGAGTGGCACATGGCATCCTCTGCAATGCTACAGAAACTGTGGCTCCTGCCACTGAAAGTCACTCCAGGCAGCTTCTTTCAGGGGCAGCTGAGGTGTGGAGAGTGCCCACCATGCCCATGTTCCAGGCATGGTGTACAAAGAAGATGCCTGGAGCGGCTTCCCTCCATGGCATGCCACTGCCACGGAGCCACTCTGGGTAGCTTTTTTCGTTTGCATGCCTGGAACATGGGGAGCTTCTTTCCATGGCGTCCCTGGGTACCTCTGTCCCCAGGCATGCTGCCAAAGGAGCCACTTGCAGGCAGCATCTTTCTCCAAGTGGTTCCTTTCAGCCACATGCCAGGGAAGCACCCCTCCTCCCTTCCCCCCAACCTCCATCCATAGCTGCCACCAAATTTTCAGGCAGCCTCTGCTTTTAGTTCTGTGTAGGGAGCCACTGGCACTGGCTGACAGTCAAGAAGGAGATGCCGGCACAGGGGTTGGCAAAGGTTGCTGACCCCCTGCTTTGAGATGTCAGGTCTAATGCTACACATCTCAGCAGAAATATGCATAATAAAATGTATTATATCTATATGTATTGCAGGGTCTTATGGCAGCCATTGGGACCTCACAATATTTAATATAGGGATTCTCACAACAGTCTTGTATCATAGAGAAATACTTTAATCTCCAGGTTTGTGATGTTGAATTGAAGCAGAAAGACTAAGTGACTTTCCTAGGGTCACATAGGAAGGCTGTGGCAGAGAACTGGAATTGTTATCTTCCAAGACACAAGTTGTACCAGCTATCAGGAACTCTGCAGTCTGTAGATAAGTTGGGAAATAGAGGCATCTACTAGTGTTAAAACATTTGTTCAAGGTGGATTTGGTTTCAACAGGATCTATTGACTCCCAATACATGGTAATAGCTCATCTAAGCAACCTTTGTATTTTGATTAAAAACTGAGGGTGAGATCAAAATTGAGCCAGTTATTTCATTCCAGTGCACAGGAATCAAAACAATAAATTTGTATCTCTTGTCCTCAGTGCTATAGTTAATTATAAAGTGGTGTTCTGGTAACTGCTGGTGTGCATAACAAACGGACAGGTCTTAATGTTCTGCAATGCCCTAGCTAAGCAAGGTTGACTAGAACTTTCTTTGGCTCCTGTTAGTCAGAGATAAAGACATTTGTTGGTTTTTAAAACAGGGGCGTAGCCAGGGGTGAGCCAGGGCCCACCCACTTGGTCATGAGGCCCACCCACCTCAATGCCCAGCAGCAGTGCAAACTTAACTGCTGTGGCTGTGGGGCTGGCAAGCACAGCCTTGAGCGAAGTAGAGGTGCCAGCACTAGTGCCTCTTCTCTGCTCACAGCTGTGGCCCTGCAGCCACACAGTGAAGTTTGTGCAGCTGCAGTGGGTGGGCTTCACTGTGACACCAACCTGCCCCCCCAACCCCCCTGAGCTCCTTCCTTTTGTTTTCTAACAACTGAACAACATTTTGGGGGCAGCTTCTGACCATATTCCTGGAAGCTGCCCTTGGCCAGGCCCACTCTGCAGATGCAGGTGCCCAGCCAGAAGCCAGGGGCTGGCTATACCGGGGCTTTAAAAGTGCCACAGGACTCCTAGTTTGTTTTTATTAGTCAGAGAGGTTATGTCACCATTCGCCCAGAATGAGCACTTGGGTTGGGGAGCTAAACCTGGTGTTTTAGGGAAGCATGGTGAACTCAAATGCTTAATGTAGGCTAAAAGCCATGGTGTTAATGCAGCCACTAACCTGTTCTCCAGACTCATTGTTGAATTCTTGTATAGATGAGTCTTGAAGCGTTAGTTTAACGAAAAGCTAGTCTAATTCACTGCAGCATACATCTGAGACACCATTTGCTGACTCATGCACTGTGCTGACTTATCTACTACAAAGCACGTACTAAACTGTTGCTGCAATTCTTTTTATCATGGTCAATCCATGTACAGGACTTACATAGCTATATGTTTACTTATAGCATGTGTGTATTTTGATTATAATGATCTTGGCCGATTATAGCATGGTACTGAACTCTATGGAATTCTTTGACCTCAAATACACACAAATCATGAGGTAATCTTGACATCCCCTGGCATTTGGCCAGGGTGAGGAGCGGAGGGACTGTGTCACAAAATACCTTAGCCCCTTAAGTGACAAAGCTATGGACAGTCTTGGATATCTTAAAGAAAATAAATATCCTTAATTTCTTCCAGCCCATGAAATTGTTTTGGGGCAACTTTGCCAGAGAAAAAGGAACCATGCGTCTTGAGATAGGTATCTCCTTCCATCTCTCTCTTTCTTTTTTTAATCTGGGATTGGGTAAATCATTTAAAAGTTTATCCAGTCTTTATGAGCTTTATGTTAAATGAGAGTGCTGTCTTTCCTTGGACAGTGATAATAGTTCAACAGACCCTTTGTAAATTATGAGTGTTTCCAATCTGAAAGTACCCGCAAGCAGGTCAGGAGACTGTGTCACTAATTTGCTCTCCACCCCCATTTTATTTGCATTAGGAAACTTGATACAGTGTTCCAAAGGGGCAGCCCTGTTAGTCTAGTAAAGCAAAAAAAGCAAGGAGCCTTGTGGCACTTAAAGACTAACAGACAACGTGTTGAAGTAATTATCTCCTGTTGCTTCTCTTCCTGTCAACCTGCTGGATATTCATCACCTTCTCTCCTGGGTTTGCTTTCTGCTTTTCTACAGTAATTGTCATGACACTTGAAATATCATTTGAAGGCTGCAGCATCTCGGTGTATATGTTCCACCCTGATCTATTCCCTGTCTGGTAGCGTGTGCATCTGCAATCTACGGTCTGCACTCTACGCTACATACAATTTAAGCAAAAACCTTATGGCCACACGCTGCTGATGCTTCAGCTGTTCCACAGTCAGGAGCTGGAACTTTTACTGATGTTGGCTAGTCATTGTAGCCACCAATCTGAATCACAATATAAAACTATTCAAGTGTCTTTCCATCCCAGCGAAGCCTATTAGGATGTTTTTTTTGAACACTGAGTTTATCCTGGATAAAACTGGGTACGTAGAGCGAGATGTTAACCCCCTGCTGCTAAAAATCTTCTAAAAGATGCCAGAACTATTCAGAGTGGAGGAGTTTCCCTGTCCAAACATATGGGGAGGGTAGGTTAAACTCCCATTGTTACATTTGTAATCAGTTAAAGGATGTATCAAATGACACGTGCCCTGCCTGGATACCAGCATGAGCCTTTTGTCACCCTTTAGTGGATGGATCACATAAGGGTAGGGTTACCAGATACCAAAGCGTGGAAGGGAGGACAGAGAAATACAAAAAAGAGGACATTGGAGGACATCTGGCGCCCCACCTGAGCCACCTTCAACCACCCAGCTACCCCAGCTACTGCCCCCCCAAATGCTTGCCCCATTGATCACCCAACTGCAGAGAAATCTGTCTAGCCCCTAGTTACAGTGTGAGATGAATTGCTAGAACAGCAGATCAGGAATATCAAATGAACGGCTTAAGTATTCTTCATCTTCATATTAAAGTAACCATAAAGCCAGTCACTTTAAGGAGTCACAAAATTAAGTATTTAATATTTATATCAATGTGCAAGGACAATCACACTGCAGAACTCCTATCCAGACTGATATTTTTTTACATTGTGAGTTGCAAATGGAAGCAAACCTCCAATAAATTTAATGTAGTAATTATGGACAAGATTAAAATCAGTTTTAACACAATAAGTTCCTTCACAGAATTCACTCTCGATGTTTGACACATGGAGGGGCAGGCCCTTGATTACGTGAAGTCTAGCAGAATTTGAGGTGTTGGCTTCTAAAGGAAAAGTAATCTCTGTTGGCAGTATTTTCCCCATGACTTGAAATTGGGGGGGAAGGGGGAGGTTTGGGGGGTGTAGAAGGTGCTCTCTAATTTGGTATAACACTGTTACTAGCTGACAACTGGGGGAAGCAAGAGGGGTGTAGGGTAATCCCTGTCTAGCCTCAGTTTTGAGCCTCACTGTGCAGTATTTAAAAAAACCCCACAGACAAGCTGTTTAAGTTTTACACGCAGAGGAAAGGAGAAATCAGAAGAGGTGTGAGCTGCTGGATTTTATGTGCAGACTTGCTTGAAACATAACCTTTTAGCTAAAATGCAAGTTTCTAGAGACATCATATCCTTCATCTGCCATAAACCACAGATGGATACATATCTATTTTATTACATTTGACATTTTTCTGTTTGCTTTTATGTGAAATACACATCAAATGGGGGGGGGCTATAATTAGATATTTTTTGACTATCAAACGCTCCACTGAAGAGGACAGCACCTATTTTTAGATGCAATGATCAGTTTTTTCCTAAATATACCAAAAGAAACATTCTCCCTAAAAGTAAAATAAAAATAATCATAGACTATATAAGCAAAAGGCAAAACGAAGCTACTTGTTTTCTGTGATTCGATAAACTAGTAGCAAAAGGACAAATGTTGCAATCTTTGGTCAGTCAAATTTCCCACTGACTTCATTTAAACTACAGGCTCTAGCCCAGCTCAGTGGCTACTTTAGAATTTATAATTCTTGCACATCTGTGTATCTTAATAAAATTTAAGGATACATCTATAGTGGACTAATCTCATCTTGGAAAGGAGAAGCAAATGTAAAATCACATTGAGAAAAGGAAAATCATATGCATTCAAACCTCCTCACAATCCAAAGTGAACTTTCCTTGACCAATAAAAAAAAGATTTGTTACAAAAAGACAATGCCCATTAGGAGGAATAAAGATCTGGCTTAGCTGAGCCATTAGAGACAGAAACCTCCCCAGAAACTTTAAGCCAAGCAGGGCAGCAAAGCAGAAAGCAAAAAAGCAGTCACAGGTTTGTCTCTGGGCACTGCAGAGACACCATCAAGCTGAAGAAAACCCCCAGCCCCTCCAAAAAATAAGATCAAGCCTTCCCCAAAATTGGGGGGGGGGGGAGGCAGGGGAGCTGGAGCCTGGAAAGAAGCGGGAGGTGAAGAGCGAAACCACCTCCATGACCGCAGCCGGCCCACCCCCAGCCAGACAGATGTCTTCACTGCCAATAGACATGCACCAGCCCACCTAGGGATCCTCTCAAAATTCCCAACCTCACCAAGAGCTGAAGCTGGGCAGAGCAGGCAGGGGAACACCTTCTAGAGCTGTGGGTTTGTGCACGCTTCTATTTTTAGAGCGCTGCCCCGGTGTCCAGCAAAAAGCTGGACAAAAGGCACTTTTTCACAAATGCCTGGAGGATGGAGGATGGTAGAGCAAAAAGGAGGACATGTTCTCCTTCTGCCAGATGTCTGGTAACCCTACATAAGGGGTTCAAAATCTTCTTACTTTCTCCAAAGTAACAGAGTGATCTGCTCCTCTAATGCTTTTGGATTTTGAGATCTGGATTCGGGCCTCACAGATGTCTCACCCTGAGTATTATCCCAGATAAATGGAGTCTTAAGAAGCATGAATGGGGTTTTCTTTGTTGTCCTGGTGAAATGGTTCTGACAGTTCTTAACTTTGGATCATATCTTGGGCACTTCCTAAGTCTTCCTTCCCAACTGAGTCTGACTCCCCAACTGAGTCTGACTCATTAAACAGCATTTGGGGCTATTACTTAATAGGATCAGATACTGCAGCATTGAGGGCCAGAATGTGGCTTTTAAGTCAAGGCCCATGCTGGAGTGGTTGTGGAGGGCGTCTGTGAGAGTGGGACCAACTGACGCTTGTTTAGAACTTAAATAAGCATGCCAGGGATTGTTGTGAAGGCCAAAACCTAAGTAGATTAAAAAAAGAATTAGATAAGTTCATGGAAAATAGTTCCAGAGATGTAGCTATACTAGTTTGTATACTGCAAAAACAACGACAGTCCTGTGGTACTTTAAAGACTAACAAATTTCTCTGGACATAGGATTTGTGAGCTGCAGCCCACTTTGTCATGGAGAAGAGGTTCATCAATGGTCAAGATGATCAGGGATGCAGCACCCTGCTCTGATTGTCCCTAAGCCTCTGACAACCAGAATCTGAGACTGAAGTCACTCTAAATTGCCCTGCCCTGTTCATTCCCGCTGGATATGAGGGCTAGATGGACTATTGGTCTGACCTAGTATGACTGGTATGACCTCCTAATGTAGGGGTCTCAAACACGCTGCCCGGGGGCTGCTTGCAGCCCTTAAGTGTATTTCCTGTGGCCCTCAACAACGCTGTTGTTACCAATATTTGCAATATAGTTGTATGAAAAAGTTTCCATGGTGCAGCCCTTGGGCTAACATATTAGTCCTTATGCGGCCCTCATGGTGATTTGAGTTTGAGACCCCTGCCCTAGTATGTGCCCATAACTAGCCTGTACAAGTCCATGTTCTTAAGGCTGTTGTCCCCACCCTCTCTCTACTGCTGCTGCTCATTTTTTACACCTAGTTTAGTATCTTCTCTTAAAGTAGATCAGACATAATTAAGATTGGGACTCTTACGCCGTGTTTATATGGTAACCAGCATAATGGGCCTGGGCACCATTGGGTCACTAATGGAGTCTCTGAGCACTGTTCAAATATGGTGATTAAAAATCCTTCTCCAGATATCAGCACGACAACACACAGGTTGAAAGGAATGAATTTCGTCCCTTGCTTAATCCAAACCCCATTAAATTCAGTGAGTTTCTCCATTGACTTCAGTGGGCTTTGGATCTGTTCCATGTTCAAGAGACTGCTGAACAGAAGGAGTAGAACATTTTCTGTTTAGTGATAGTCTGTGTTCCTGCTACTGGTCTCATTGCTCACTTGGTTGTCTAGGTCAGTTGTCCATTAAGGTATTGAACAGAATGTCAGAGGTAGGTGAGGAGGCTGGAGGGAATAGTAGAGGGAGGAAATAAGGATGTGAGACACACCACCAGAGCCAGAGTAAGAGAACTCACATATAGGCCCTTGTTAATTCTATCCCACACCATGGTCATACCCCCAAATTGTGATTATTCTTTTGGTGATATTGGCAGAGGCCACTCACCTGTTGGTGTGGTGGAGTCCTACCAGCTCTCTTTTGGGCAGGCTGGGTCTCTCCCCTGCCCCAGATCATTGTTCTTGTTGACAAGCTCAGGTCTCTCTCAGAAAGGGGGAGGACATGGTGCCAACTGACCTAAGCAGACAACTGTAGGGGGCTGTACCAACACCACCCAAAGAGAACTATGATAGAAGGGAGGCAGGAAGGTTCCTGCTACATAATCCTCCATTCCAGTAGTGTTTGACAGAGAAGCCCAGGGCAGTGGTGACTAGAGTTCCATTGAGATGACTGGGGCAGCAAACATCACCTAGCTACAGTTCCAGGCTCTTTGCAAATCCAGACACACGTCACTGAGTTGGCTCCACTCTGATCACCCTTTCAATCTTTTCTTTGCAACTATGCAGGCTAGTAACACAGCTTATCTTTGAATGAAGCAAAAATGATGATCTCACATGACTCGAAGAGCCCAAGACATGGGTTATTCCTTATTCTTCTGTGGTCTTGTTCATGAATGGCCTCCATTTCTCTGTAATGCATCTTACTTATTAGAGCTGGTTGAAATTTCTAGCTCTCTTTACAAACTTTGAAAAGTCATGAAAATTGGTCACCCTTTTTTTCACCAGCTTACTGATTTTATTTGAATATTGAATTTCCATTATTTTTCTTTCTTAAAAAAATAAAATAAACAGGGATATGTACTTTGCTGTTTACATGAGTGCTTGCCTGCATTTTTGTGGGTCTGAGCCTCAATGATTGATTGCAGGCGCGTTTCCAATAGCATCTTGTCTTATGTCAGACAGCAGCATGAAAATCTCTTCCAAATTATTCTGCCTCAGAAACAAAGAGGGTTTGGCTAGACTCCTATGGGAAGTACTTGATGTGTTGCCCAAACCCCAAACCCATGTCAGACACGTGGCTGATACTTTAGCTGTTCAGCTTGAACTTCTTAAATACTTTTTACTCATTGAGAAAATGGATCTCGAGGATCAATTTTAACCAATGATTCCTGGGAACTGGACTAACCTTTTTTTTCCCCCCAGTCCCCTCCTGAAGGTCCTGGCACTCTGCTGCACCACCCTCCGGGAAAAAAAGGCAGACATTTTAGGAACCAGTGAGATCTAGTTCATTAGCAGCAAGAAGGAGCAGGGACCAGCAACAGCCTATCAAGGCTCAGCAAATTGAAATAAAAAACAGTGTCTGCTGTCAGCCAGGCACTGCCTGACTGGACCCAGTAGAGTGAAGAAGGATGCACCCAAGGCTATAGTCAAAGGAATCAGGCTGGGGCAAGACCCATTCCTGTCCACAGTCAATGGCAGGAATTCAGTGGAACCCTGCTGGCCAAAGCCCAGAGAGGGAATTCAGTCTAATGAGGTAAGAAACTATTTTTTTGACTGGACCCAAAGGAAAAGGAATGACTTCCATTTTGTTGTCTGCAGCATGTGACTAAGCCAAAGGGATGAGGCACAGGAAACTTGGAAAGGCAGTTGGCAGGGGTCCTGGGAGATGAAGAGGGAACTAGCATCACGCTTTTAGCAAAGCCTTGCTCAGAAACATAAGTGCAAAGCACTAAAATGCACAACAGCAATGATACACTAAAATAAAGATCCCTGCCGGATTTAAATTCATGGAGCTCCACTAAAGTCAGTGGAGTTGGACTGATTAAGATTTCAAACATTTTATGGTTATCTTGTCTTGCACTGTGAGCTGAACACTGTCAACTGGGTTTTAGTTCTGCCACCCCCCTCAAAAAATAGGTGGTTCCAGTTCAAATCTTCGTATATTCATACTTGCAAATTCAGAGTTTGAGTTAAAATAGTCTCAAGTTTTAGCATCCCTCTAGTTTCCAAGTTAATAATGACCTTTCATGTATGTTTCACCACTCATGATAATGCCTCACCAGCTTTACTTATGTGTAACAGTGACCTTGGTTAGGCCTGCTGTGGGGATCCTACTCAGGACCTGTGGATCTAAAAAGCATGAGGCTCTAGGGCAGGGGTGGCCAAACTTATGGAACTCAGGAGCTGCACAAGTCGATTATTAAAACTTCAAGAGCTGCACTGAGGCATATAACCACATACTTTTACCTACTCCAAAATTACTAAGCTTAAAATTCATTGCACACTTTAATTTTGTCATAAAAAGAGGGCAGATATTGATCCTACTAATGTCAGATTCTGATAATTATTTAAGGTTACCATGAAAATTTGGCCTCTACAATAAAAACTTAGCTGTCACTGGATGTAGAACACTGCAGGCTAGTGACAAACTTTTTAAAATCTGGGCAGTAACTTGTCATGCAGTATGTAAAAGCTCTCTCAGGTGCTGATCTCTAAGTATTGCACAATGTTTCAATTTAACAGATTTCTTTGTGGAATACAATGCTTCACAGCAGTAAGCTGTGCCAAAAATTGAAAGTAATCTGCATTCAGTTTAACACTTTTTTCCTTTGTGTTTTCATTTCTTAGTATTCCATGTCATGTTTAGGACTTGTAAAACAGGATTTTATTTTAATAAAGAGTAAACTGCATTAGGGCCTACGAGAAAATCTAAACATGCGATGGCTTCCCCAACCATGCTGCACTTCTCCCCACTCCTGTCTGACCATGCTGCCACTTTCCTGCCATCTCTTACCTTGCTGCTGCTTCTCTGCTGTTCCTGATCACGCCACACTTCTCTCCCTCTCCCCGACCATGCCGTGCTTTCCCCACATCTCTGACGAAGCTGAGCTTCCCTTCAGGCCCCAACCATATTGCTGCTTCCCTGCTGGCTCTGTCCATGCCGAAGCTTCCTGCCAGCTCTGACCACGCTGTGTTTTCCTGCCATCTCTGACTATGCCGCTGCAGCTGTGCTGTCCCCAACCACGCCACAATTCTCCCCCTGTCTCCAACCATGCTGCGCTTCCCTGCTGTGCTCTTCCGCGAGCCACACTTTTTCTTTCAAGAGCCGCATGCAGCTCACAAGCCACAGTTTGGCCATGCCTGCTTAAGTTAAAGGACTACCTCTCTGAGCTTGGCGACAATAGAACATAGAATGGCCAGTAGATGGTGACAGACTGCCACATTGGGTGTAGCATGAGTTGCACTTGCATGAACTACTGCATGGGCAAACTTGTGTCCTTTCCTTTCAGAGATGCATTGCTGGTGATATGGAAGCCAGGTCACCTATCAGTTGGGCGGTAACTTTCTGTATAAGGCAGGATGTCATGTCAGTCAGGCACCAGGGAAGTGACCATAACTTGAAAAGTAGCTACTATCTACCCTAAGGTATTTAGCATTACTACTTAGTAAGTAGTGTACTATTTACTAGGATAACCTGTTTAACAAAATAGGTTAGGGAAGTAAGAAAAATATCACTGGGTACTAATGGTCTCTAGTATGCATAGGCTATGTTTACACTAAGAAAAGTTAGTTTGAATTTGCTATTTTGAACTAATAAGTTAGAGTTTAGTTTGAACTAAACTCAAACTTATTAGTTTGAATTAACAAAGTGGACTAATTCAACTTAATGTTAAGTCAAATTAGTCCACTTTGTTAATTCAAACTAACTGCCCTTAATTGGAATTTATTAAATTCAAACTAAGGGTTAATCCTAGTCTACACTGTCCTTAGTTTGAACTAAGGATTGAACTAAGGGCTTAGTTTGAACTAACCAGCAGGTCTTACTAATTCAAACTAAGCTTTCATTATTTCAAATTAAGGAATTCCTTAATTTGAACTAAGGAGAAAGCCTAGTGTACACAGATACTAAGTTAGTTTGAATTAAGCCTCCTTAATTAGAACTAATTTGCAGGTGTAGACATGCCCATAGTCTCTTGATTGTAAACTTGTACTCAGGGGTTAAAGTAAGGGGGAACGCACAGGGATGCTGTGCCAGGTCCCACCATTTTTAGGGGCCAGCATTCCAGGGCCCCAAAAATAAAATATTGGGGTGGAACACAATATTCCTGTGCGTTCCACCTTATCACCCCTGCAGCAGTTTTAAAAGCTGCAAGCCTGGGTGAAGCTCCCTGCTAGCCAGGGTGGGGGGGGTGTGCCCAGCCTATGGCATCGCCAGTCTGCTTTGCTCCGCTTCGGTGGCCAGGTAAGGGGGCCCAGGGGCAGGCCTGGGCTGGACCTGGAGGAGGAGTGGAAGGCAGGCCTGCAGCAGCCACCCATGGCTAGGGCCAGAGCTGGGACTGGGGCTGGGAGTGCAACACCGAGGCTGTGCTGGGTCTGCAGGCAGTGGGGTAGCAAGGTGGGCCAGGGCTGGGGCTGGTGCTGGCCCGGGGAGCAGCAGGGTGGACTGACTTATGCTGGGCTGGCCCCAGTCGGGGTCCCCAAGCTCCATGCAGCCACAGAGGGGCACTGGCTGGGTGACTGGCCCAGTGTCCCCTCTATGAATAGCCCCATCCCCCCCACCCCAGGCCCCTAACTCCCCTGCTCCAGCCCCCTATCTTCTACCCCTACTCAGCCTTCTCAGCTTCCATCTCCTGCCCCTGCTCCCCTTCACTGCTCCCATCTCCTGCCCTTGCTGCCAGCCACCCCTTTAACACCCCCACCTTCTGCCCCTGCTCCATTCCTTCTTATCCCTTGCTCCACATTCTGTGTCCTCATCCTACCTGGGCTGGGGCCTGCATATGCATGAAGGGAGCCCGCACAATATGGAAAGGGAGCCCAGAGGGTTCCAGTGCCCGTCAAATTATACTTTAACCACTGCTTGTACTCTGGAACTTGTTCCAGCTCATGTGTTTTTACTATCATCCTCACCAATCCTGTGTGATTAAAAAAATGTCAGGGGACAAAGCTTTTTATTTGTCATCTACTTTTTTCTCATGACTCCAGGAGGTGGTGCTTTAAGAAAAACACCAGAGTAATGAAAATGTGAAGGGTTGGCAAAACATGGCCTGGAAAATTGGACAAGACAGCAGTAACCCTAGCTGTTAGTTGTGGCTTCCCTCCTACCTACTACCCAAAGTGCAAAAGAGCAAAACTTTCCTTTGGACATTAGGATGCTTGTGGCAGGGCTTTCCTCTTATCCCAGTTACACGTCATGTGGAAAAAGTAGTATGTGGCCCTGTAATTAAAGGCTGTCACATAATACATTCACACAAGGGAACTAAAGTCAAGTTCAGAGACAACCTTAACTTTAGCATTTCCTTATTTAGGCATTTTTGACTTTGCAGTTAACCTTTTAATGTTTTTGTGGAAGTAATAGTTGATCCTTTCATTCACTACTGTCGTGTGAAAATTCCAATCCTTGCTTTAACTGTGAGTCACAGAATGGACTTTGTGTACTTTCCCCTTGTACGTGACTAATTCAATACTACAGTTGTTCGAGATATACAGAATAGTGCTGAAATTTAACTGGTCAGGGTCAGAGCTAAGATTGTTGGCATGTACCAAGAGCATATTCACATCAGAGGAAAGCCATCTCCCCCAATATTCCACTGCTGTGTTCAACGTCTCTTTGACATCAGCGTGCAGACACCCAGTCTAGATGCATTCTCCATCCGTGTGAAGCAGTGCCTGCACGGTGTGACTTATATGATCTATAAGTGAAAATGCAGTAGTGCCAGACATAGGCTTTCAAACATTATCAATCAGGCTTCACTGACCATGAGACTTTTTTTTCTTATTATGATTAAAATGGCCCTGTATTGTCTTCTGCTCTTTGAGCCTCTAGAGCAGGAGTGCTAGTAACCTGTCTCCCACCAACCCTTTTTAAAGAAAAAAAGAAAAAGGATGACTTTATTCTGTGATGCCATGACTCTGTGAACTGGAGTTTTAGGAAAAGCCCCACATATCCCCAAATCAAATCATGAACTGGCAACCTGAAAAAGAAAAGTGATATTGACTTTACATCTTAGGCTTACCTTGCCTCTCAATCATTAGTGGATAACCTTTATATCAAGAGGTTGAAGCTTAATATTTAAGGCCCATTAAAACCTAACTAAAGGCCATGAAACTTCTTAGCCTTTGCCACATGGTATCCATGCTAAGAAGAATATTAAAGTGAATATATGCTAACTCTATCCAGATGAAGCCGCTTAAATTACCACTTGCTATCATTTGTCTAAATCTGCTCCCAGGGAGACATCCCGGTAAAGAGGCTGTCCTGATTAAATGCTTGCCCATTAAGTGGAGCAGACTGTGCAAATAAGTCTGGAAATTATGGCGTGTAGAAATCATGGAAAAAAGCATATGAAAGGTAAATGGATTTATGCGCCAGCCAGTCTGATTGAATTCAAGGCTTTTCCACTATGAAAATCCTTTGTTAAATATGCCGTTAACTGGCTAGTGAGAGCTTCCGTACCCTGGCAGCTAGTGTACTGCACTTCTTTGCTTTCTCCTAAAAGTCACCGTCTCACAGGGAGCATCTACACCAGCAAGTTAGTTCTTCCTCAAGTGCTGCTCGGATACATTCAGTGTTAGGTGTCTCCATGCTGCAGCGCAAAATTGGTCAGAAGCTTTTTGCCCCAGCCTGTCAGATCAGGGTTGGCAGCTGACGCCCACTCTGGCCACTCTCATAGCTATATATACAGCTCCAACCCCAGTTCGTTTTCCGCCCTTAGCGAAGGTCTAGGAAGAGCCCTTTTCTTGCAAACGCAAGTGCCAGTTGTTTCTCATTGTATGAGCTGCTCATTTAGATTAAAGGACCTGTTCGTGGACATTGTTCCACTGAGAACTGGTGCTTCTTCAGAACGTGCGAGATCGGAGCCAGAAGATCGCTTCCAACAGCTGCCTAAGGTGCCAGGCTTCAAACCCTGTGCTTCTTGTGGCAAGGCCTTCCTGCGGGATGACCCCTATGAGAAGTGCCTTTGGTGCCTGGGTGAGTCTCACCAGACCACCGACTACTCCATCTGTCAGTCCCTCAAGCCAAGGATGCTGAAAGACAGGGAGCAAAGGCACTGTGCGTTGGCTCTGGAGCAACCAAGGCAGCCTATCCCCAGAGAATTGGGGTTACCTTTGGCGCTGCCACCACGTGCAAGGTCGGCACTGGAGCCCTCTTGGCTTCACTCCCCTTGGGAGCAGAAGATGATGTGGTTGGCATCAACATTGGTACCGAAGTGCACCTGCTGATCTAGCTCTCCCTACCTGGGCCCTTTTCAGCACTGGGGCAGGAGACACTGCAGATTCCCACCACTCCGGAGGCTTTCAAGGTGGCAAAGCCTCTTTTGCTCTTGTCTACACCTACCCCTCCAAAGCCCCTTAAGCAAAGAGGAAAGCCTGCTTTCCTTTCGGGAATGTGGACTCCGTTTGAGCGACACCACACTGCAGCACCTAGTATGGTGCTGAGCTCCCCGATGCAGCAAGGCAAAGCTCCCCCAAGAACTCTGGGCTGCACTGCCCCAGACCCTAGTCTAAAGTGCCCTAGATCATGCTCGACTTCTCCCTGGCACCACAGTGCCACTACATTGCCGGTGCCACCTACTCAGCCTGGGACTGAGTCAAGCCCTCCTCCTGCACACTGAGAAAGCTCTCACTCCCCAAGTTTGGAGGAGATTACTCCCTCCAGAAGGGACAGACGAGCTTGGGGAAGGTCACTGGTACCGAGTGCCTACCAGTACCAACCTCATGAATGGTCTGTACCAAGAGAAGTCCCCTTACAATGGGCTTCACACAGTACCGAAGAGCCGCGGACCATACTTGTAAGCACAGATAGGGCGTTGAACCCTATGCCAGGGTCTTATAGGGAGAACATCACGGCGCTTTTTGACCTTCTACGCCAGGTAACTGCCCACACGGGCATAGACATTGAGCCCACTGGGGGGACCAGGACCCCTTATTCAACTCCAATTTGACATCTTCCCTGAATGCTATAGTGGTGCCGCTGCACCCCAACATGTATGATGTTGCCAGATCTGACTGGCAAAGCCCTGCCTCCGTCCCTCCAGTGTCAGGCTTAGCAAGCCATAAGTACCAGGTCCCACTGAAGGACTTCCTCTTCTTGGTCTATCACCAGAGTCTGAGTCCCTGGGTGATTTAAACTGCCCTAGGGCATGGGATGCAACCTTCCTGAGATCCCATGCCATAATCCAGAGAGGCGAGACAGCTGGAGGTCCTGGGCAGAAAGGTGTACTCAACTCCTGCCTTCCAGCTCTGCATAGCTAACCACCAGGTGCTGGTGGTCAGATACACCCTAGACATATGGGACTCTTTAAGAAGGTTTAGAGACCTCCTTCCTCAGGAGCATAGGGAAGATTATGAATCCCTCATAGAGGAGGGCTCACTGGCATCCTGAGATTCAGTCCTGGCTCCATGGGATGCCTCCAGTATGGCAAGTCGAGGGGTAGCCTTGGCTGTTGTCATGAGACGTGTGGCATGGCTACAGGAGGCAGGTCTACCTCAAGGTATCCAACAGGTCATCCAGGACATCCCCTTTGAGGGATGGTCCTTGTTTGCGGAGGACACAGACCTCCTGTTACATGGTTCTTGGGACCCAATATCAGACCTTCAATCTTTGGTCACGCTCCCCTCATGAATGCTTAGTCACTCCTCCAGCCTGCACTGTCATGTAAAATGCTGTGGACACCACCCTAGACCCTCACAATGGAGTAAGGACCAAGATCAGCCCCTCAGGGACCCAGAATCCTTGCCCCCACAGGGGATCCTCCTTGAGATGCTGGGGCTTTTTCTTGCAAAAGCCCTCTTTGGGTGCACACCACCTAACCCTTTCCCTGCCACCCTTTTATGCTGCCTAAAACGGGTGTTCCTAAGTAGGACCCATCTGCAAATAAAGGGGTGGGAAACATCACCCTTGTTTTTCTTTATTTAGCCCTTCCCTAACCTAAGAGATAATTAACGGGTCTCAGTCTTTCATATCCCTTCACATCAGAGCTCTTTCTTACAGTATCCCATGCCTCACAGCAGACAGTCTTAGGCCTACAGATCAGCTCCAACTTCTCATGAAAGATTGCCTCCTCTCTACCATCTGGGGTCTTACTCTGACTAAACAACTTTTCCTAGGGTTTAGTGAGGACCGGGAGGTCACTAACACGCTCCCATATTCCTTACCCCTTCCTCATCTTCTCACAGTCTCATAAGTTCTGATGACTAAAGCCTCCAGAACCTTTGCCTCATCCAGACCCCTACTCTCACCAGTGTGAATCGGCCTGTATTAGGAATACCTCTAGAAGGGTATATATAGCCAGATAGAGAATCACAATGTGACACTTCCGATCCCTAGGACCAACCCTGCACGGCCCAATACATAAACAATGGGGTCCTTATAGCAGCTTGTAGCCCCATGATGGTCTCTTAGGGGCTTCTTACTACATCTCTCCCTTTCATCCCAAGGGAATACAGCTGTGAAAATAAACCAGAAAGCCCCAATCACCTTCATAGATCAGCAGAGCTTTCCACCATCATGTTTAGGTGAACAGTGCTCATTTGCTTGGTTTGGGGGGTTCTGTGCCCCTTTAGGAGTGGGATGTACTTCCTATCCCCCTCCTTTTTTCTCCCTTTCACCCTGCGGTTTTATCCGTTTATGGGAAACCGGGACCAAGCAGCCCTGACACCAATCAGTCGGCACCTTTAGTGTCGCCCACCTAAGGATCTGTCCTCCTTCCCCTCCAATGAGGCCTCCTGAAAAACCCTGGAGACTTTCTTCCTTCAGTGTTCACAAGGTTGGGATGCCTTGGTGTCACTCCCTAATATCTACTCCTTTTATGGGATAATCCTTCTGGCTCGTGCATCTTGCTACTCCTGCCGTCCACTAGGAGTTTATCCCCCTTTTTTTGGCCAGTGAGGTAAAACATCACTGAGTCTTTTCCACTTCCGCTGTCCCCTGGGTTCTCCATTGCTTGTCCTGAAGGAGTCCCATGGGAATCCAATGAGGGGAGCCCTCCCCTCCCCCAGTTAAAAGCATAGGGGTATTCCTGCCCTCAGGGTTGCAATAACAGGCATCTTCCCATCTTAGGCACTATCTCATTGCTCTCTGAGAAAGCGCGTTTCGGGACATGGGAAGAGGGGTGTCCCTGATGTCCATGATCCATGCATCATCTATATGGTCATCTTTTCCTTTCTCCAGCATAATCCCATCCCATCTGCCAAGGGGGACCCTCAGCGGTTTCCCTTCCTCACCAAATCTCTTTAAGGTCTACTGAGGACAATTTCAAACCTCCCCTACTCGGGAAAAGGAGAGAGAGTTGCTCTTACTCTACAGGAATAGGCTAAAGGAGACAACTCATCCAACGCACATCCTCTGATACAAGCAAGGGCCCACAGGGGAGGGTAGCCCCAGTTACGCCCAGAAGACTTCTCAGGATACCCCCAGATCAACCTCATGACCACGCCCTACCCCTGGAATGAGCAGGTCAGGTGATATTCTCAGGCATCATTCCCTTTGACCCTGGGTTTTTACGTTACAATTACTAGGGGTGCTCAGGATCCTGAGCCTTTGTATACTCACTCCAGAGACTGGGGCGGGGGGGGGAGGCAGGTGGAGGAAGCTCTTTTGCAGCTCAGATATTGGCTTTGCCTCATGTAACGTGTATGGGGCCTGTGTATAGGTGAAGGCCAGCCTCAAGTTGCTGGCCATACCTCCTCCACATTCCTGGGTTTTTTTCCCCTCACTGCCTTAGATCATGATTGCAGTGTCTTGGGACCCATTTTTCTCCTTCCCAATGTAGTGGAAGGGATTAAGGTGAGATTTATTCCCTTCTTCCCATTTTCTGGTTTCTTGGAGTTTCTTTTCTTGAGAAACCTCCCTTGCCAGTCCCAGATCGTTTCTACCCTAAGGGAGAGACCCTCCCTGAGTTTTCATATACAGGGATTCCACGGAATTACCCATAAAAGCTGCGACCCCCCCCCCCATATCAGCACATGGGACAGGTCAGATCACAGCTACCCAAGCCTGGGGTGGAGTCTAAGGGGAGCTTCCCTGTCTCTGAGTTATTTTTTCCAGACTGACATCCTTTAACCCCTGGGTTCCTGAGATTACCCTCCATTGCTCCTGAGGTAACCCCCTTCTTCAATCAGGATGACTCTACTAGTCTTATTCCCGCTTCAGTCTCCCACCCTGCCTTGGGATGCTCGATAGCCACAGTACTGCTTCCCTCCCAAGCTTTCTAGGATAGGCCTTGGCTCAACTCCCTCTATAGAGGTATGAGTCTGGGGTCTTTGCCTCAGAGCAGCTAGTCCATCTTTGAAGATTCCTCTTGACCCTGCCAGCAGGTTCGGAGATTTGAGGATCTTGGGGGGCAACCACTGCACCTGTGGGGTACAGGGTAGATTTGGGGTACATTTTATTAAAATAAGTATAGGGTAAAGTGAGCGGTGGTCGGTGTATATCGTGTTTGTCACAGTGGTCTCTGTAAAGTGTCGGGGGGATACCTAACTTTGGGGAGTGGGGACAGGTTGGGGAACAATGGGGTTCTTCAATTAACCTAACTTACAACTATAATCCTACTCACTATAGCCTAAAAGGTGCTTTAATACACTATAGGAAAAAGGGGGTACAATGCAAATTAGTGTGCCGCAGTGGCAGAGAAGATAAGTAACAGGCAAGCTGGGGCCTGAAGAGGAGTGAAGGCAAGTGGGGGGGGTGTTGAAAGGCAGCAGGGTGAGGAGGTGCTTGGGGGTTGGGGTAAGGGGACAGAGGCAGGAGAGGGGCTGTAGGTGCGTGGGAGTGTGGGCAATGGGGAGAAGCAGGAGGGGCTGAAAGGGGATTCAGGGGTTTGTGAGGGAGGCAGAGGGGGGCAAAATGGCAGGGAAGGCAGAAGGGTCTTGGGGAACAGTAACTGGGAGAGCAGAAGGGGTTCAGGAAAGCGGCTGATGGGGAAGGCAGAAGGGGTTCGGGGGAAGCGGCGGCTGGTGGGGAAGGCAGAAGGGGTTCGGGGGGAGCAGGCAGAAGGGGTTTGGGGGACGCAGCGGTTGGCGGGGAAGGCAGAAGGGGTTTGGGGGAAGCAGCGGCTGGCAGAAAGCGGTGGCAGCCACAGAGGGGTCGGGGGGCTGGTGGAGAGACCGAGGAAAAGCGGCGGCGAACCGGGAGGGCTGGCTGGCCGCAGGAGCGGCTCGGGAGCCGAGAGCCACAGGGGCAGAGAGTCGCAAGTGTGGTGGGGCGGGGAGAACCGGCAGCGGCTGCGGGAGCAGCGGGGGAGCTGGGAACCACAGAGAAGGGGACAGGGACAGAAGGAAAGTTGAGGCGCACGGGGGATCCTCGAAATGAAGAGGGGACCAGTAAAGTTAAAGAGAAAAAGTTTATTTAAGTTGGGGAGGTTACAGAGGGGAGGGCAAAGGCAACTTAACCAGACAATTATAAAGGCCACAAACTAAAGGAAACAATCTTAACAGCTAACTTAAGACTTCTAAGGCTACCAATTAACTTTATACAATGTTGCAAAACACAATGATACTCTTAAAGCTAGTTCAGACAACCCAGAAGGAAAAGGGATACACTGAGTGAAACAAAGTAGCAAGAGGCAATTACAGACACGGGGAGCTCCTGATTGATTGACTAACATACACACTGAAGCGGGACATAAACGGAAAGACACACACACAATCCTGTAAAGCTGGGAAAAGCAGCTTTAAAGCATCCCTAAAGAAATAGAAAAACTTTATTCTTAGAGAAAGGTTGCAGGGCAGACTCTTACCACTTCTATTAGCAGCAGCATTACAGGTGAGAGAAAGGAGACTCGTAATCGGCCGGCAGTTGTACTCGTGGGGGTAACTTGTGGATACGCTCTAGGGGGAACTCGTGAGCGGAGGAGGCAGCTGCTGGTTGATCAGGCCAGGCAAGATGTTGAAAACCGTCCTGCCTGAGCACCCCAGAACTTTAGCTTTTAAAGACTATTTCCCACCTTTCCCTGATTACAGGGAATGTGGGGAACAATGGGGGTATGAGTCATGCCCTGCAGAACCTTGCAGTTAGGCAGAACCCACCTACATCAAGCCCTGCAAAACAATGGGCCTCAAGGGTGGTAATGGCCATACAGTTGAGTTCAAGGGGGCCATCTAGTTAAGGTGAAGGAGCCATTGTTCACTTCACACGTTCTATGTACCTTAATGATGGCCCGGGAGGGGCGGCCATCAAAGTAACTGCTAAGAGTCACAGACACCCCTCATCTGCAGTGTTTGATACCTCATTTGGGATCAAAAAGCCTGAGGAACTTCAAGGGGCCCCAAGGGTCAGTCCCCACTTTTTGTTCAAGTAATGCACTTCCCTTGCAGGTCTTCCAGAGCAAAATCTTCCCTGTCTCCTGATGTTTCGTGCCTTGCTCCCTTTTGATAGGCTCTCCTAAAATGCTTAGCAGGGCCTAATATCTACAGGGCAATCTACATACTACCTCCAACATACAGGAATACCTTGTACAGTATCTATGCCCGCCTTCAAAGAGATGGCTCCCTTTCTTCCACTGACTTCCTTGGGAAGTTGTTGTAGAACAAGCTAGAGGTTCAGTCTTATCGCTACAGGGGCGAAGAAGCCTCCCCAACCCTCAGACTCTCAAGTTCCACGATCTGGGACACTCAAGGCTTAGCCTAGCCGGTGGTGCTCCTCTCACCCATATGATATGTGATGTGCAGATTTTCTCGGGTCCCCTCGCTGGGTGTTTTTTCTTGGGACTCCTGAGAGTTAAAGGATATTCCCCTCCAGGTGGGCTAAACAGCCTGCCTTTCAGACATGCTTCCAGGGGTTTTGAGCTTGCCTGAAGCTGTGCTGATGGCGGAAAACTCCAACTCTGCCCACCGCTCATGGTAATGGCTAGTAGTCACCTATGTGACACTGTCTGGGTCTAGAGGACTGGTTGTGATTATTTTTTCATATTAATATTTCATATTTGCAATAATCCATATGTGATATGCCATGTTTGGTATCAATAGAAAGGCTTTAATCTGTTAGGAATGATTATATGATTTGTATGTTGGTATCATATTTGTATTAGAATCTAGGAATGTCATTTGTTTTGTGTGTGTTCCAAGTTGTTTGAGCTGAGGCAATCCCACACTGGGCATCTCTAAACTGCTGTCCTGTTAATAACCCATCAGGAGGAAACCTGTTTGACCAGTTACCCAGACTGACCATGTGGTCCACCTCCATTTGGATCTGGTAAGGACTCTGAGATAAGAGGCCATAGCCCATTCTCCTTTTTGTCTTTAGTCTTGAGTCTGCAGCCTGTTTGCAACCAACCCCCCCCCCCCGATGGAACTATTGTGGTGGGATTGAAAAAGGGACTGAGACCCACCCAGCTGCTGCAGCTGCTGGGTGCACACCAGAGGAGTGGGACTAATCTGCAAACTACAGGATCTTCAAGGATTTGTTTTCTATGGACTCTAAATCATTTGTATGTATGTGATTCACTTTGTCCCTTTATCATCTCTCATATTTTGTTTGTTTTCTTTTTATATTAAACCTTTAGTTGTAGTTACTAAAGGATTGGCTAGCAGCATGGTATTTTGGGTAAGATCCAAGCCCATATTGTTCTGGGTGATGTGGCTGGCCCTGTGGGGTCAGGAGAACCTATTTCCTATAGAGACCCAGTGGCTAGAGGGGACCATAGGAACTGATGTGCAGTAAGGGGGCTGTTTCTGCTTTGTTATGCTCAGGGATGACCAGAGTGAGGGAATCAGGAGCATGTGTTGTTGCTGACTGGGAGACTGGTTTAAGTACCACCTGTCAGTGGTTTAGGGGTTTGGCCCTTGGTTTCGCAGCTTGCCCTGATTTTGGCACATTCAAAAGGTTATCCCAAAGGGCCGGGGTCACAACCTAACACTGAATGTATGCAAGCAGCACTCAAAGAAGAATGGCGGGTTACTTACCATTAACCATCCTTCTTCGAGATGGGCTGCTCGCATACATTCAGGCCCCTGCCACCATCCCCACTATTTGGAGTTGGCAACCATAAAGGGACTGCGGAGGTTCAGGGTCGGGGCCATATATATAGCCACGGGAGTGGTCAGAGGGGGCATTGGCTGCTGACCCTGCCCTGACAGGCTAGGGGAAAAAGCTTCTGACCGATTGTGCACTGCAGCACATGGAAACCTAACACTGAATGTATGTGAGCAGCCCATCTTGAAGAAGGATTGTTACCGGTAACTAACCCGCCATTCGAATTAAGGAGCTTTAATTCGAGCTAACTTAGTCCTCAGCCACCAGAGACTTTCGCTAGTTTGAATTAAGGAATTCCTTAATTCAAACCAATGAAAGTTTAGTTTGAACTAGTAACACCTGCATTTAGTTTAAACTAAGCACTTAGTTTGATTCTTAGTTCAAACGAAGGGCAGTGTAGACCAGGATTAAGCCTTAATTCAAACTAAATAAATTAGAATTAGGGCTGTTAGTTCAAATTAACAAAGTGCACTAATTTGACTTAATGTTTTAGTTAAATTAGTGCACTTTGTTAATTCGACTTACTAAGGTTGGGTTTTGTTCAAATTAAGGTCAAACTTATTTGTTCAAGTTTGTTAATTCGAGCTAACTTTTGTAGTGTAGAGATAGTCATAGGATGTTCTGTTCATCACCATTGCTGACTGTGATTCATATGCTAATAGCCAGCAAAATGAAGAGGAAAAACAACGCCTCATTCTACAGCCTGGAAGGCTAGGATGCAGACTTTAAATCACTATGTAAATTCAGCCATGGGGCTAACTGTCAGAGGCAGCAATTTAGAAAGTCAGATAACCTTGGGTGTGTCCTAAAACAGTTCCTGCCAACCCCGGTCACTAGGGTGAGAAAGAGGATTCTCTCATTCACTACCATCTAGCTAAACGGTGATGCCTGGGCTAGCTTTTCAAATGTCCATTAGTCTTATGAGGCTGGGGGGTGAGAAAGAGGGGTGAAATCATCACTGCTGGCTTACACCACTTAAGGATCTGGTCCTACATGTTCTAAATGAAGCTAACAACATACGCAAGCTATCCACAGATCCCACTGCAGTGTGTACCTTTAATTTCAACCCCAGCCATGAGGCATTTGTTTTTTTATCCCAGGGATATATGGAGGAATTTAGACCATCCACTGTATTACTCACAGCAGATTCCAAAGAGAAAAACAATGTTTTATTTAAATATTCCTTTTGTCCTCCACTTCTCCGCTCCTCAGTTAAATATGCTGTTCAACAAGGGCAGAGATTCCAAAGGGACAATGCCTCTAGCTCCTAGTAAAAGAATTTAATCCCTTAGATGGAGATGGGAATTCACGTCTGAGTGTTTAAACCTGAACAGAAGAGCAAGCCTCCCTGCTGAGCTTTAAATTGTGTTAGAGGAAGTAGAAGCTGACACTGTTACACAACACCACAGCGTAAACAGAGGACCAGTTCGTCAGCTGGCGTGAATGGGTGCAGCTCTGATTTCAACAGAGCTCTGTTGATGTTACTTCAGCTGAGAAATAGGCCCCCTATCTGCCAACATGGCCCATTCACCCCATGAAGTTGCTCAAGTTTGAGGCCTGTGTTTTAACACACTTCAGCTGACACTGAAACTTTGGATATCTATTTTAATATCTTGTACCCTTTCAACCATCAGCTCTGTTTAGACTAGGCTTTCAGTCTCAATCACATCTGGCTAGTTTCTTGGTTTTAAAAACACAAATAATTCCCCCTGTGCTGTGCTAATTGTAAAGTTTACCACCCCACCCACAGGATTCATGTCACATGGCCAAAAGCTGAAGAAATACTATGAACTGGGGAAATGACTCTGTTGTCTTCTCTTTCTTAGAACTGTGGTTTTCATCCTTACATTTCTTGAGGGAGCCATGCCCTGTCAGTGAGCTGTCACCATATAATGATCTTTCAATATAGGTGCATATGGAGGTGTCTCATCTGAAGAAATGGTAAAACAATATACTTGTGACACGAGATCAAAGTATTAACTTCTCTAGCACGGGCAGGTTACATCACTTGTGGCCAAGACCCATCAAAATACAGAAGTTGCGCTTGCTTAAAAACCAATTTAGCCAGCTGGTGCAAAACTGTGACATTTAAAATGTGTTTAAATTGTGCTCAGATCTCTTATTGAGCTAACCACAGCTGCACCAGTTTTGCTTTAATAATGATTTATTTAAAGCAGGCCAGCTTTATGTGGATGCTCAGTTTGGCTATCTGACCTGTAAACTTACCATGCAAGTGAAACTGCCATAAGCTGATTTATAACTGATATAAGTGTCCACATGGGGATCTCTACCACAGAGTAAATACTAACTGCATGTCTCCACACCTAAGGATGTATGAAGAGGAGAAAATGAGGAGAAGGATTAAAAGAAAAAATTATGGATCAGACTTGGTAGCTGAGCCAAAAGGGCTCCTCCCCAGTAGCACTAGCTGGGTTGGGGTTGGGCGGGGGGGGGTACACAGAATCAGAGCCTACACTGAATTGTACTTTGTGCAACCGCAAACAAATCAATAAAGTATAAGTAGGACCAGAAAGTTTCCCCTCTAGCTACAGAAGACCCATGTCAGCAAGTTCTGCTGCGACCATGTGCACACAGGAGGGGCAACCATAACTTCCTGTAATAGGCTGCAGCATGCCCTTCCAAGCCTCAGGCTTCATGCAATGAAGAATTAAAGTGCAGGCCCTTGGTCCTGCTAGAGTGCCTTGAATTGCCTCCTTTCTAATTGCTGGTTACTGGACCATTATGGCCATGCCCCCAGCTCCAGCTCTTCCCCCAAGGCCCTACCCGTGTCACTCACTCTGTTTCCTCCCTTCTTCTCATCACTTCCTGGATTGTCTTCACCTCCACCTGGCCCACCAGCTAGGCTCACTCTGCTCTGGGACTGGGATGTTCCCTCTAATTACTTGTAGACTGTGTGCACAAACAATTTCTTTGTGTGCACGAAAACATTTCTTTGCGAGCACCAATATTAGCACTATTGAATTTTTTTGTGTGCACTTTATTTTGTTGTGTGCGCAGGTTTCATGACCTGTGTGCGCACGCACACGCGCACAGCTTAGAGGGAACAGTGACTGGGACAGGAGCTACTAGAGCCTCACAAAGAGCCTGGTGGCAGGTAGGAGTCAGCCCCAGCTGAGCAGGGGCTGGCATGGGTTAACGATCTAGTGCCTCTCCTTGCCTTTAGTAACTGGACAATTGGTGTCCAGTCAGTGCATCTAAATGGACACCTCCAGGTCCTCTTCTCCACTAGATTTTCTTGTTGAAAACCAGCCATCTGGCAACCTGAAATGGCACCCAGACACAGAGGCGAAAGCCCGGATGGTTGGCAGCCCTAGCATGGAATGACAGCCCTCTTGCTTTTGCTCAGATTGAACACTGATATTCTGAGCTCCCCTTGTGGATGGAGGTGTGGGAATGGCTCTCTGCTCCAGCACTTTCCTCTGCTTGCCCAGGTGTGTTGCAGCTGAATAGACTTCTCTAAAAGATGGTGAGACTGGAGAGAAATCTCATATGCTGGTTAACTTACTTCCTGAGATGTCTACTTCTGTTAGTTCTTCTTACTATGTTCCTTATTTCCTTCTCCTGCATCACTCCTCTAGGGGAGGAGTCATGCCATCAGTCCCAGGGCACAGGGTGATAGACGTGTAGTGGCACTGGGGCATGGTGTACTTCCTCCCCATACCCGGAGGGTTCTGCAGTTGTAGATGTCTCCACCCACCAGTGGGGCTATACAGGTGTAACTAAGGGCAGAATTCAGACCTACACAAGTTCTGCATTAGCATGTGTGGAATACATTTTATTATAAGAATTAATGCATGGAACTTGGATAGTTTCAACAAAGTGCAGTCAGTCCAAGTGGAAATTAAATGGCTCACACTCTGTAGTCTTCCTCTTACATCCTTTACTAACTCTAGCATAGTTATAACATAACCCCATTCCAAACATCTGCTACTTGGCAAATATTCCATTGTGGCTGTTACCATATAACTACTAATATAGGGAGAGACTCATTTTTATTCTGAAGCTATGTAATTCATTGAATGGTATCACCCTGTGATGTCCTTCCGCTCCAGCTACCAAAGCAGCAGTAAGTACTGCTGTCATAGGCTACGTTTACACTAGCAAGTTAGTGTGAATTAAGGAGACTTAACTGGAACTAACATTTTGCCTGTCTACATCAGGCTTTCCTTAGTTTGAACTAAGAGCTTAGTTTGAACGTTATTTTGAACTAAGTCCAGTGGAGACTAGCACTAACCCTTAGTTCGAATTTCGTAAATTCGAACTAAGGGTAGTTTGAACTAACAAAGTCGACTAGTTTCCAACTAGCATTAGTTCAAACTAGTCCACGTTAATATGAACTAATAAGTTTGAGGTTAGTTTGAACTAACCTAGAACTTATTAGTTTGAACTAAGAAGTTCAAACTAACTGTTCCTGATCTGGACCATCCCTAGGGGGGTTGAGGGACCCTGGGCAAATCGCCATCTGTGGGGCCCCCACTCACCTCCCCCCATGCACTGAGGGGCAGGACCAGTTGTCCTAGGGGAGGGGCAGGCCCCTGCGCCTGCCAGCGCATGCCAGGGACCGGGCAAGCTGGCCAAAAGTGGTGGAACAGGAGTGCAAGGTCTGTTTTTTTCAGCTCCCCTTAAGCCAGTGGTTGTCAAACTTTTTTCTTTGGGACCAAGCTCCAGACACCTCTGCCCTCTGTGACCCTCCAGTGAAAAATAGTGGCCACCGCCAGAAAATTGAACAGTGACCATGGCTGGGGGGGGAGGGGGGACAATCCCTCATGGCTTTCATCCTTTCTCTTCTATTGCATCTCCGAAATCTACACATCTAATTTGAGATCACCTATATGGAACATGCAGAGGGTGATCCCACATGCCGTACTCCTGTCTCAAATCAGGGAGCTCCTTGCAAATGGGGGTTGGGGCACCTGTGTGAAGAAACAAGATAGAAGTGTTGAGACAGAGGAAGGAGAAGAGAGCCAATGCCAGGCTGGAAAGAAAGGTCCTGGAAGATCCTGACTGCTGCTGAGCCTGTCCAAGTCTCCATAGGTCCTGGTGCTTTCTCCACTGCCAGATCCCAGGAACTGAAGCAGCCCCTCTGGTTCCACTTTCACCATATGCTCCCTGAGTCTTCAGGAGTTTTCATGAACACACAATTGTCCACAATATTGTGATTGAAGGAGTGCTAGCCCTCTCTTCTTGGTCTGGTGACCCCTGGCAGTGTGCATAATGCAGCAACACAATGGGGCTATCCACTCCCCCCTTCAGATTGGGATCTTGTTATAACTTGTCCTTCCAGCAGATCCATCCCTAAGTTGGATTTTATTCTGTTATTTAGACTTTCTAATTGTAAAAAAAAAAAAAATACCATACTTGGTAACACAGGCTCCTACTAGAACATTTTGCTTTTCCCTTCTCTTTTAAGTTATAAGTCAGAAAAATCTCTGGAGTTTTGATGAAAATCTACAAGTTATAACTTTTGTTGCAAGCAAAGGAATTATCAACCCACTGAGAAAGAGGCAAGTCCTAATTTGTAAAAATAACTGCAATCCCCATATCCCAGAAATGATGGAATAAGGAGGTGTTGACAGTTCTTAGTTTTCTTCATTGGGTTTATTGATAAAAAAACCCACAAAGGTCTCTTGTCAGTGACCTCAGTCCTTTTCATATGAATGAAAGAAGCCCAAAGAGATACTGACTCAGAGAAAAGGCATAGAGATTCTTTGAACAACAATTAGCTCCTCATTGTTAGTCCTAATGACTCACCTTTGTTGCAATGCTGATCAACTACCTTAAGCAACTTTCACTCCAAGCCACTTCTCTGGCCTCACAGTAGAGTGGGCCCTGTGAACCAGGCTGCCACTTTTGGCTAGCTTGCCCAGTCCCTGGCATGGGGGGGCAGTAATGCAACCCCACAGAGCCCCCCAAAATGTGGGGCCCTGGGCAGCTGCCCCTCTTGCCCTACCCTAGGGACAACCCAGTTCCTGATGTAGACATAGCCATAGTGTTTCCCTTTAATCCTGCTCTGAATTTTCTCTTCTCCTCAAACCCTTATTTAAATTGTGGTAAGCTCCCATGTGGACACTCATGTTAGCTGCAAACTGCTTTACAGAACATTAGCTTGCATGGTTAAATTCACAGGCTCCAGCTAAACAGAGATGGTCAAACTGAGAGTCCACATGGAGTTGGCCAGCATTAAATAAATCATTATAAAGGCTAAAATGTTACAGGGTTTGCACCATTTGATTACATTGTTTTAAGCAGGTGAGACTTCTGTATTCAGGCTGGGCCTTAAACAAAACTGATATAATCTGCCTGTGTTAAAGAAGTTAATACTTTAATCTCATCTCACAGATAAATTGTTTTACCATTGTTTCAGACAGTGGTACATGGTGGACTTAGAGCCAGTCTTTACTGATGGCTGCAAATTTGCCACTGTCAGATTGATCTTTTGGCAGCAGTTGAAGAGAGATATGTGAGGGTATGTCTATGCTGGAACCTTAGGTTGACTTAACCTTCCTTAAGTTGACCCAAGGAAAGCTCCGTTCACACTGAGAGTTTATTAAGTTGACTCAAGTGCTTTCTTAAGTCGACTTAATAACACCACCTCTTAAGGTCGACTTAACGCTTAAGTCAACCTTATTAAGTTGACTTAAGCCAATGTAGACAGGGTATAGTCCTTAAGTTAACCTTATTAAGTTGACTAATAAGGATGACTCAAGCATTAAGTTGACCTATCAGCTGCCAGTGTGGACATGGGTAGTCTACAGGCGTTTGAAATGTGGACTCTCTAAGTTGACTTAACAAAGTGGACTTTAAATCAACTTAAAGTTGACCTTATTAAGTCAACTTAACAGATCTGCCAGTGTAGACATAACCCAAGGTACTTAAAATACCTAGTGAATCTCCCTTTGACTGCTCACTGCCTACTTACTGCCCCCTTTAGAAGGTGCACATTACAGTTGGAGGGCCACTGAAATGGGACACTAAGAAAAATTTTCCTCCTAATTCTCAGTAAGTAGAGAGACTGACATAAGCTTTAAAGTTCCAGGGTTTATATCTCTGAAATTTTTTTTTAAAGTATTTAGTCCTATAACTCTGGATAGTCTTGTTCTCCATATAATGCTTTTTTTTGAACCTTACTAATCTCCTGGTTTCAGTATCTTGTAACAATGGTTTCCTCAAAATAAATATACACTCAGGCTATACCCACACCTACATGCTTAAATCGATTCAATTTGAACCAATTTAGGCTAAATCGAGATAAAAATCATTAAATCGATTAAAAATGAATTGATTTAATAAGGCCAAACCAAAAAAAAAAAAAAAGGACTCGCTAGTTTGATTTAGGAGAGGGGCAACATGGGAGGTGTGGCAACATGGCCCCCTGATAGGGCCATGTTGCCACCCAATCCCCTGTCACTGGCTCTCCAGGGGAAAAAAAGCCCTAGGGCAGAGATGCTGGGGGTGCCCTGCTTCCCAGGTGGCCGGGGCAGGGATCTTAGCAGGCACAGTCGGACGTGCTGGGATCTCTGACCCACCTCCTGGGAAGCAGCAGGGGAAGTGGGGTTTCCCAAGATCTCCAATCCCACCACCCTGGAAGCAGTGGGGGAAGCGGGGTGCCCCTGATCTCTGCCCCTGCCACCCTGCAATCCCCCCTACACCCTCCTCTCTCCCAGGCCAGGGTGGAGAGGCCTTCCTTCCAGGGTGCCATGCACCCTAGAGAGAAGGTCAAACCTTTGAAATGAAACAGTGCTGTTTCAAAATAACTCACCCAAATGGCGTTATTTCAAATCAACCCTTTTGATTCAACAGCCGTTTCGCTTTAAAGTAGGTTTTAGCTATTTCATTCCAACCTCTCTTGAATCGAAATGATGGAGCTCGTCATTTTGATACAGGAAAATGTCGTGTGGACCAAATCTTTTTTAAATCGAAATAACCAACATTATTTTGATTTAAAAGGTATGTGTAGACATACCCTCAGTGTTAAAAAATACATTTGAACCTTGAATTTGCCTACTATTCCTGCTTTTTGTCTCTCAGTTAGTTTTTGACTGATGGTACTTGGTCTTCTCAAAATATGACTGCATTCTCTAGAAAAAGCTTCTAAAAGCCTAAATGGATTACCAACTGGGTGTCCCACTGAAGTGGCCCTTCAACTATGGTGGTCACCCCCTTAAGGGGGTATAAGGCACATTAGTGGGGATGTGGCAGGGCCTTGGTCAGACCACATGGGGGGCAGTGAGAGAGTGCTATCCTGTCCCACTCTGCTTGAACTCTGCTCTGGTCCCACCCTCCAGCGGTGGCTCCAACCCTGGCTTCTGGCCCACTCCCTGCCTTGGCTGCAGTTCCCAGCTTGGCTCCAGATCCATTCCCAGTTTTGGCCTTCGCAACCCCACTCAGCCTCTGGACAGCCACAGCCTCTGCCCCAAACCTTTATTCCTAGTCACTATTCCTGACATGGTTGCCAGCCACTGTGGCCCCACTCCCAGCCACAGCCCCTGACGCCAGCAGTGACCCTGCTCATAGCCCCAGCTGTGGGGATGTGGCAGGGGGCACAGACAGGATAAGTGGTGGCATGAGCTAAAATGTTTGGGGACCACTGTCCCATTGTATTAATTTAGATAGAATATATGAACTAGAACAGTTAACATAACCCAGTAAAAAAACAACAAGGAGTTGTGTGGCACTTTAAGACTAAGAGATTTATTTTTTGCATGAGCTTTCGTGGGAGAAGATCCCACTTCCTCAGATGCTTCAAGCATCTGAGGAAGTGG
>ML682045.1:6515937-6542487 GCA_007922195.1 Podocnemis expansa
CCACTTCCTCAGATGCTTGAAGCATCTGAGGAAGTGGGATCTTCTCCCACGAAAGCTCATGCAAAAAATAAATCTCTTAGTCTTAAAGTGCCACACAACTCCTTGTTTTTTTACTGGATTAGACTAACATGGCTATCCCTTTTGAAATTAACATAACCCAGTCACTGTCCAGCATTAAACCAGGTCCAGGGCTCTGTGTACAGAGACCTCAGCCTGCTTAGTACCATGACAAACAACCCATTAAACATTCTTTTAACCTTTTTATTTAAAGGTAAAGCATTTAAAATGCAAAGCATTGAATAGGGTTTGCATTTGAACACCCTTTCTTCCCTTTCCCTTTTGTTAGGGAGCACTTTTAGAAGGAAAGTGCCCTTATTTGACAGTCTCTTAGATAGTTCAGAAGATGGCAATAACTGTCCTTTGGAGGGGAAAGAGAAGAAGTAAGCTGAGATGGGTGAGAGCTGTTGCTGCTGTTAAAGACTGATCCAGCTTCATTCCAGGTGCTGCTTGGGATTTAGCTGGAGCTGGAAGGGATGTCGAGGTCATCTGGGTCCCTCTTTCTGGCCTGGTCTGGTTGGGACTTCTCTCAGGATCGGGCTGATGAAGGTCCAGAGTCCCAAGAAATGGTGGGGGTAGGAGCCATGAGAGTGAAGTTCACTCCAGTATCCAATTTTTCTTCCAAAAGTCATTCTTTAAGGACCCACAAAAGGAATGGTGGGCAGAATAGCCCACCTCACCCCCTTGCTTTTCTGCTCACACATCAGACCATGTTTCCTTCATTAATAATCTGGATGATGTGATTTACTGCACACTCAGTAAGTTTGTGGATGATACCAAGCTTGGGGGAATGGTAGACACGCTGGAGGGCAGGGAGAAGATTCAGGAAGACCTTGGCAAATTGGAGCAGTGGACCAATAGAAATCTCATGAGGTTCAACAACAACAAGTGCAAAGTCCTGCGCTTGGGATGGAAAAACCCCATGCACTGCTACAGGCTGGGGAGCGATCAGCTAAGTAGCAGTACCATAGAAAGGGACCTGGGGGTCCTGGTGGATGGGAAGCTAGATATGAGTCAGCAGTGTGCTTTTGCTGCCAAAAAGGCCAATGGCATACTGGGCTGCATCAGAAGAAGTGTTGCCAGAAGATCAAGGGATGTGATCATTCCCCTCTATTCGGCACTGGTGAGGCCACATCTGGAATACTGTGTCCAGTTTTGGGCTCCCCACTACAAAAAGGACGTGGACAAATTAGGAAAAGTCCAGCAGAGGGCAACAAAAATGATCAAGGGTCTGGAGCACAAGCCCTATGAAGAAAGACTGAAGGGACTAATCTTATGTAGCCTGCAGAAAAGAAGACTTAGGGGGTATTTGATAGCAACCTTCAACTACCTGAAGGGATGCTCCAAGGAGGATGGAGCTCGGCTGTTCTCAGTAGTAACAGAGGATAGAACAAGGAGCAATGGTTTCAAGTTGCAGCTGGGGAGGCTGCAGCTGGCTATTAGGAAAAACTTTCTTACTAGGAGGGTGGTAACGCATTGGAATGGGCTACCTAAGGAGGTGGTGGAATCTCTGTCTTTGGAGACGTTTAAGGCCTGGCTGGATAAAACTCTAGCTGGAATAATTTAGTGGGAGTGGTCCTGCTTTTTCTGGCAGGGGGTTGGACTAGATGACCTCATGAGGTCCCTTCCAGCCCTATGATTCTATGATTTCTTGACTTTTAGTTCACTGATTAATGAACTATCAGGTTCAAGAGGCATGATTTCAGCAGTCCTTGAGTTATAGCAGGAAGGTTGAATAAATCTTGACAAAAAGGCTGTCTGTCTCCCTTTTGTATCTTTTGCCATCAACAGTTATTGTTGTACATTATTGCAACATCTTATGAGCTTTCTTTCACATATTCTATCTTGTAGCTAAGTGCACAAGTAGGGTGAATGTGTAGCCCCAATTATTACAACACACCTATATCCACTATCATAGAGCTGGCTGAAAAATGAGGAAAAGCAACTTACTGAAGAGAAAAGTTTGGAATTTTTTAAGTCATTTCCTTTTAGCAGGGTATGGAATAGATTTTTTTAAACAATATTTTTTTATCAATCAAATGTATTTGAAATTTGTTACCTACACTTTTGTTTAGCAAAAAGCTTGTTTTGAGTTTTGGTAAATGAAAGAATTAGATAACTTCTAACAATTTTGATGAAAATAGCTAATAAATATGGAAATTTATCTAATTGTCTCCCACTGCCCCCAAATGGAAAATGTTGATACTGACAATTTTTGGAAAAATTGTTTAAGGCCATTTTTTACAAAAGGAGAAGTTTTGAGCAGTTCTTCTAGTCTCTTGATGTGTTCAAAGAATTATCAAGTGTGTACAGTATGTCAGAGCTTTTCCCAAAGGGGTTATGATGGGCTCAGAAGGTCCAACTGGGATCTCTGTGACACTGTTCTTACCACCCAAGTGGTGCAAAACAACTGGGTAGGTAATCAGCTCCAAAATATTGACTAGCCTTGGCTCAGTAGCTGGTTTTCATGAGTTTCTGTTATCAGAAAACAAAAAATCTGAATGAGTGACCAATGTATGCTTTTAACTCTACTAACAAGTGACATTGACCTTTGTAATAGCCTGAACTAATTTCTCTTCCTTGGAGACACAGATGGTCTTTCATCTACTTTCAATGCAAACATGAACTTCTGTTAGCATCAATGAGAGTAGGACACTATTGATTCTGAAGGTAATATATTAAGAATGATCTGCTCTACTTAAATTCCAAAGGGGTAGTCATGTTAGTCTAGTGCAACAAAAGAAGCAAGGAGTCCTGTGGCACTTAAAGACTAACAAATTTATTTATCGCATGAGCTTTCAAGGGAGAAAAATCCCACTTCATCAGATGCTTTGAAGATGGGGGAATTTACAGAATGGGAGGAAAATAAATGCAGGGCAGTGTAAGACATGGGATCAGGTCATACTGTAACAGCAAATCAAAGCAGTTGTTAAGATTCAAACACTGGGAAACAGCACATAGAGGAATGTGAAGTCAAATCACCTCTTGTAATGGGAAAAGAATTCATAGTCACAAATTAATCCTGCTTTTACAAAATTGAATCTGCACATCAGGTCTTGTTCAGCCGTTTCTTTTCAAAGTCTTGATGTCTCATTGACTTGCTTGTCAGACGTCTACAACAGATCACTGAGGACCTACAGCCTATTCTAAAATATAATCCCTCGCTATCTCAAGCCTTGGGAGACAGACCTCTCCTTGCCTACAGACAGCCCCCTAACCTTAAACAGATATTCACCAGCAACTACAAACCTAACACCAGAAAATTAAAGCAGGCATATACCCCTGCAACAAACCACACTGCCTACTTTGCCCACATATCTGCACAAAAGACACCATCACAGGACTTAATCAAGCCAGCTACTCTATCAAGGGCTCGTTCACCTGCTCATCCACCAATGTAATTTATGCCATCATGTGCCAGAAATGCCCCCACACCTTATACATTGGACAAACAGGGCAATATCTGTGCAAAAGAATAAATGGGCATAAAATTGACATCAGAAATCACAACACTCAAAAACCAGTTGCTGAGTACTTCCTTCTTTCCAATCACTCTTTGGATGATTTGTTAACAGCTGTGCTCAAGAGAGTCAATGGGACATCAAGACTTCAAAGAGAAACAGCGGAACAAGAACTGATATGCAGATTCAATTGTGTGAAAGCAGAATTAAATCATGACTATGGCTTCTTTTCCCATTACAAGAGGTGATATGATTTCGCCTTCCTCTATGTGCTGTTTCCAGTATTTGATTGTTAACAACTGCTTTGATTTGCTGTCACAGTATCACCTGATTGCATGACTTGTACTCCCCTTCATTTATTTTCCTCCCATTCTGTAAATGCCCCCATCTTCAAAGCATCTGACGAAGTGGGATTTTCTCCCATGAAAGCTCATGCAATAAATCAATTTGGGTATGTCTACACTGTGGGCTTAAGTCGATTTAAGGAGGCTGAAGTCACTTTGAGCAAAGTCCTGGCCACATTTGGAGTTTAGTAAGTTTACTTAAGGGCTTCCGTAAGTCAACTTAATAACTATCACTATTTAAGTTGACTTAGGCATTAAGTCGACTTTATTAAGTCAACTAATTATAATGTGGCCATCTAAGTTGACTTAAGAAGCCCTGTGTAATGACATGTGCCTATTTAAGTTGACTTAGTAAAGTCGACTTAAGAAAACACATTTTTTATTAGGACACTTTCTTAAGTCAACTTAACCAACTTTGTTAAGTTGACTTAAGAGAAGGGTGGACTCACTAAGTTGACTTAACAGAGTCAACTTAGCTTTTGTAGTTTAGACATAGCCTTTGTTAGTCTTTAAGTGCCACAGGACTCCTTGCTTATTTTGCTGCTCTACTTAGAACCTTCTTCATTCAACTCCTGACTTTTATCCTAAAATCTTTAAATGTGAGGGTTTAGTTACGCAGCTGTTTCTGACACTAGTGCTGGGAGACAGAAATAAATTCATAGATGCTGCTTTGAAATGTTTACTATTAGTGTAATCCTTTTTCTTTATGAAAATTTGTCAGAAGCTCCTTATGCTTTTGTAAACAGCTGTGGGTGGGAGCTGATGAGATTTAGGGATGAACATAAGATTTGATCATTATTATGTATGCTGTGTCAGAGCTTTTGGCACTGTTTGAAACATCCAAGGCTATGTCCGTACATACATAATTATTTTGAAATAAGTTATTTCAAAATGAGTTATTTCAAATTAAGAAAATGTTAATTCGAATTAAGGGAAAGCCTGCTATAGAAACAGCTGTTATTTCGAAATGGTTATTTTGAAATAAGGCCGTTTGGACATGTTGTTTCAAAACAGTTGTTTCGAAACAGTGGCATTGTTTCGAAACAGCATGTCCAAAAGGCCTTATTTCAAAATAACCATTTCGAAATAACAGCCATTTAGAAATGAATGGGGTTTAAGCAGTTTCGAAATGCCGGTTCTTATTTTGAAATGACAGAGGCTGTCATTTCGAAATAAGAAAATGTGTGGACATTCAGTTTTTTATTTTGAAACAACCAGTGTTGTTTTGAAATAAAAGACTCTTGTGGACATACCCCAAGATGGCAAGTCCTTAACTGAAGGCATGTACAGTGTCAGTGTCCAATCCAGCAGATTGTCTACTTGTGCATCTCATTGGTTATAATAGTATGTGGGACAGGAGCATTGAGTGCTGAATTGAAATCAGGGCTCTAAAGTTACTTTGTGCTATACGAACATAGTAAGACAATTCCTGCTTCCAAAGAATTTACAATTGAAATTGACATGACCAGCAAAAGGCAGGAGGGGAAAACTGACTTGACTGAGGTTACATGGCAGGTTAGTAGCAAAGTCAGGACCAGAACCAGGACTCAAAACCTTTAATCATTGGATTATATTGCCTTTAAAAAAAAATAAAAGTCTACTGACAAGTATCAATATCTGAGATTCCTAGAACTGAAAAATTTCAAGAAAATATTTTCTTCTGCCTTGTTTACTTCATGCACCTGACAGCATAAGGCAGTGTTTTTGTGTGGCGTGTTTCTGGTTTTCTTACATTTCAAGTCTGTTAGATCCTTGTCTGTGGGGGTGTGTGGCTTTCCTCAAAGTGCAGCAGAGAAATCTTTTTTAAAAGTAGGATAATGTTGTCATAACATTACAAAAATAATTGTCAGGGAGCAGGCCTAGAATCTGAAATGAGTTCTTGAAAAAAACCCATACTGATTAGAGGTCATGTCTCAGTAACGGGAGTGCCTTATTGTGACAGAGTTGTAGGATTGAGGTTCTAATTTGAATCTTTGGTTCTCTCATTCTTGGCCTGGCTTTAATGATCCTAACGACCAAGATGTGGATCCTCACAGGTATTTACAATAAAGGTGGGAGGGGAAACTGAAGTCAGTGAAGTCTTTGAAGATCTTGGTCCAACTCCCTATATTGGGATAAAATGCGAAAGGCTACAAAGTCATCCATTCTGATGTCAGTCTCTGAGCGATAGTCAATGAGAGGAGGCAGCATTAAAACCTATAAAGATTGATGTCTATTGAAAAATGAGTCCAGAGTGGCTATATCTACAAACAAGAGTGCTACGTATAAGATTTGTAACACAGTCAGCTACTTCAATTATCATTCTTCATTCCTGCCCTTTCAAAATTGATACCTATCAAAATTTCTCTGACCAATTTTTTCGTTCATTTAAAGATATCACTTTTTAGTAACCCTTCATTCAGCAAGCAATGCATATGGGGAGAACAGCAATCAAAGCACAACCATGAGTTTGAGCTGTCTGTCAAGATTTGACAAGATTTGGCCTGCCAAGCACAGTCAGTACAAGAATATTTGAAAGGCACTGAATTTGAAACACCTGTATCCCATTTCTGAACAACACTAACATTCTATGAGTCATGCTGCCCACTCTTTTACCAAGATTAAATACAGGAAATACTGTCCAAGCTATTATGTATACATGCCTTATCCCCCATCTAGAAGCGCTTAAAGGGTTCTTTGCAGGCCTTCCTTTGAACAAAACAATTCAGTAGATCTTCCTAGCAGAACATACCGATGACTTAGCACACAATGAATGAAAAGCCTGTTTTTCAAATACTAACATTTATTCACCAAAATGACAAGCTGTAATGCTGTTAGATTATTTCCTTTACTACATCATTTTCCTTATCTATTGGCAAAAGGTATCAGGGTTTCAGAAAGCAAGTTTGGATATGTTTTAAAAAGCAGGCATTCTTTCAAGCCCATTTTCTTCTGTTTCTATAAAACACTCCTAGGCATGACTCATGAGGTATGTTCTGGAACTAGTTCGTATTTTTGTTTTTCTGATGGTTCCATGGCTTTGTTCTTCTGATTAGTCTAAAGGGAACATTTCAAGACCTTAGTTGTGGGGACTGCCACACTGAGTCACTCTGAAGTATTATGCAAGAGCAGCGAACTCTTGGTGATATTTAGTAAGCGTTCAGTCTGCAACGCTACTGGGCGTTAGGCTATGCTGTTAAATGAGAAAATGACAAGATGTTTACGAGTATGGCAGTAACCTGGTGTAGCCACCAGGAGGCAATGTTGAGTGCTAGTGTGCTCTCTGGTGGGCCATAAGAGATGAGGGATCTGCTATGTGTGGTGCTCTAGCTCCATAAGGAATAACACTGTCTCCCAGGATGTCCCTTCTGTGCAGGAGTTGTGAAACAGACCCCAGTTCAGGGCAAACTCTAGCTACCTCCAAAGAAAAATCGATGTAAGTTTCAGGGGACCCTGAGGTCCACCCCAAGGAACATCTGCCCCTGTGGCACAACAGGTGTCCTGGGATCTACAATGTTCTCAAAGACACTCACCACACTTCAACACTAACCAAATTCCCACTGTCTTCTGTTCACTTAGCCTCATGGATGACCTTGGCTTTCACTGTGTAGAAAGGTGCGCTTGTTGTGGGAGGTATAATCCATCTTTCTAATGTCTCTGTTATGAGAGCAGCATTTCAGAAAGATGGACTCATCCCAGAAGAAAAACTCAGGGGCTGTATAAGCTGGCTAAGAGCCGCTGTAGCACCAAACCCCACACCCAGAATGTCAGATGATCCTCAGCCAAACTGGTTCTGAAGGCAGTATTATTTTTAATATTTCCCTTGTTATCGTTATTCAGTTTTGGGTCTAACCAGGAGCCAATGTGGAAATGATGGACTGTAAGAAAAGAAGCTATTCCTCCTTTTAGTTCTGTTCAGCTTCTCATACCAAGCACCACTGCATCTCAACAAGGTGCAGGGAGGAAGTACAAGAGTCTGTATCTGAAATTACGAGAACTGTAATTAAGAGCAAAAGAGTATGACAGCTCTAAATTTTTAAAATCCAATTCAGAGGACTTAATGGAATTCTTTCAGTTTTTCTTCAATATCGTAAGATCAAGCTAATGAATACATACAACACAAGTGGAATTTAACATTGGCCCTCTTCAGAGATCACCACAGCTGTGACATACAAATTTTATTTACCTTTCCCTTACTTGCTTACATAAAATTTCTGCACATACTGGTTTCTGAGCTGGAATTTATGGACTCTTTGCTTAAACTTATTTAAAAGAAAAAATTAGCTTGGCATTGAGTCTAACAAATTCTTGGGTACTACATCATGGAATGATCTGTTACATTGGACTATTTTTTATTAGGAAAAAAAACAAGGAGTCATGTGGCACTTAAAAACTAACAGCTTTATTTTTCTCATGAGCTTTCTTGGCAGAAAATCCCATTTTGTCAGATGCTTTGAAGATGGGTGAATTTACAGAATGGAATGAAAATAAATGCAAAGGGGTGTAAAACAAATTGACTATTTTTTATTGTCACTTACTCTATTTGCAAAATTGAGAAGCTTCCCAAAGGTGGAATTCTATACTGTCTTCAATTTTTGTGAGCCCATAGTTTATGCTGTAGTCAGTTTTCCATTATAAGACTAATTTTAATTCTCTTCTAATTCTGTTTGGACAAAACCTTTATGTGAAATTCCTCCTAGTTGGTGTTCTGCTAGAAGATTATTTTCTAATCTAGAAGACCTTGTGAATAATCAGAAAAGGCATTTGAGATATGAGTTTAGATAATTTGCAGTCTTTCATTTCTACAGAAGTGTGCTTTTTAATTTCATATACATAAAATCAGTAGCTAAATCCTTAGAGGAGGAGCATAGATTGTCTATGGTACTTTTTCTTTTTGCAATCAACTTAGCTTGCAGCAAGGTGGGTTTTTTGGTGTGGCTGGTGATGTTAGTGTGCCATTATCAGGGTGCAAAGGTCTCTTCACAGAGGAAGGTTTTGCAGCATTTCCTAAAGACCCAAGCTCTACATTTGCCAAATCTCCTCTGGAGATTTGTTCCCTAGATTTCCTTGAATCAGAGAGCTTTGGTTGTGGGGTTTTGGTCTGCTGTATCTAAAAAAATCTTGCGGTACAAACTCCACCTTTGATTTACTCAGTTTTTAACTCAATGAGAAGTAGTGCCATGGAGTGTTCCTTGTAATGCTGAATGATTGATTTTGTAGTATTGCCAATGCCAAGCAGTGAAAAATCTAACCCTCCCCAAAATTATAATCTTGGTTTAATAACCATCAGCTTTTAGAAATGATTTTCAGCTCTCTGTTCTATTCGGTGAGCCTTCAGAGGTCATGTTTTCAAGTTTTTCTCTGCAGCACTGAAGCTGGACCCTCTGGCTTGAGCAGTTAAGATTCTCAAATCTCCAAAAGACTTTAGAAGCTGGGGTTTCAGGAAACAAGAAACTTATCATGAGAACTCCAATCTAATCATGAGTTTCAATGCTGATTTTGAAGTTACTTGCTATTCCACTTTCCCCAAACCTCTGTGAACTATGCTTGGAGGCTAACAGAGATTATCAATCCTAGAGGGCCCCTGGAAGAGGCCACAGGGTCTCTAGTGTAGATCCTCAGCTGTTGCAACTTGGGGAGATGCCAATATATGCAAGGAGAGCTGTTCCTCTAATTTTAAAGACTTTCAGTAGAATTCATAAGCTTTCAGGAGTGGAGATAGAGAGGCAGTCTACGGCATAGACTTATAGGACTGGAAGACTATGTCTCCACTAGCCAGAGTTAGTTTGAACTAGTAAGATTGAATTTAGTTTGAACTAACCATGGGTGAGTTCGAACTAACCGCAAACTTCTTAGTTTGAACTAACAACGTGGACTAGTTCGAACTAACTGTTAGTTTGAACTAGTCCATGTTGTTAGCTTGAACTAACTGCCTAAGTTCAAACTTAGTATGTTCGAACGAAGGTTTAGTTCGAATCTTTGCCGTACTTAGTTCAAACTAAGCATTGGTACTTATTAGTTCAAACTAAGTGTTCCTTAGCTCGAACTAAGGAATTTCTTAGTTTGAACTATGGAAAGGCTAGTGTGGCCATGGGCTAATTTAGTTCAAATTAAGCCTCCTTAATTCAAACTAAATTGCTTGTATAGACATAGCCGAAGGGATCTTGAAAGGTCTTCTAGTCCAGTCTTGTGCACTCAAGGCAGGATCAAGCATTATCTAGGCCAGGGTGGGCAAACTATGGCCCCGGGGCCAGCTGCCTTTCCTCTGGACTGCCAGTAGCACCAGCCCAGAAGCTGGGACAGCAACTGTTGCTACACCTGCAGCCACTTGGGGCCCTTCCCTGCCAGTTGACCAGCCTACTGGCCCCAGCCCTTCCCACCACGTGGGCTGCAGCAACACAGCCAGAGCAGCACAGCTGCTTCCCCCTCACTCACTCCTAGCTTCGCTTTTCCATCCTGGGGACTGGGCCAGCAGTGCCCTGGGTCCACGCATGGCAGGTGGTCCCAGCCGGCCCAGGGGTAAGCAGGCAATGCTGCCCCCTTGGGCAGATTAATGTGCAGGATACCTCGAGCCCACAATAACCTACAGCTTGTGTTCCTCCCATCCCTGGCACAGCTGCCCAACCCTGGAGATTGGGAGACCCCAGCAATCTCTTTCCTTCGTTGGACAGCAGCAGAGAGCTCGATACCATTGGCCTTCTAAAAGCAGCCCTATCATGTTGGGTTTGGGAGTGCAGAGCCTCAGTCTACACGGTATCTTTGCTTGGAAGGTGTAGCTTACCCTCTGAGGTGCTAGATGAGCCGTGCAGATCAGGGACTGGGGGGTCAGGGCACAGCCCCCTCTTCTAGGTGGTGGGTGGGCCTAAGGAGACCCCCAGTTCTGTCTCTCCTCCTCCCCAGCTGAGGAGTCCAGCCCTGCTTCTGCCCATCCAGCTCCTGTTCTCCCTTCCTCATGGCAGGAGCTGTGCACAAAGGACTGCTGAGGACACACTACTCGCTAGGCTGGCCAAGCCTGGCTGGCTGAGGTGTACACCGCAAAGTCCTGGCTGTAGCATGGCAGCCACTAGCTCCAGGGGAGCTACAGCCTAACTGGCAGCTAACTTCCCCCTCTTGTTTCCCACCCTTCTCCTGCACTAGCAAGTTTAAAAATAAAAGGGGAAGGGATGTGCAAAAGCTCCCAGTTCCCATCCTCCCCCCCCCCATGGTACCAAGTGAAAAAAAAATAACCATGAAAAAACAAGAACAGTGAAACTCACTGCTGCTGCTCTTTCCCACCAAGTTCTCTCCCTTCTCCCATGCTACTGAAGGAAAACCGTACGGCAGTGTAAAAAGGTGAAGGAAAAAAAATGAAAAAACAGAAGTGTATAAAACTGCCTCCCTGCTCCATACTTTCCCTCCCAAACTCCTTCCTAGCTCTGTCCCCGTCCACCCCGTGGGATGGGGTGGTGCAGTGGCCACTCCTCCCTCCAAGCCCTGTCCTGCCCACCACGAATGGCCATACCTTGGAGTGGTCCTTGGGCCAAAAACTTTGCCCACCCCTGATCTAGACCATCCTTGAAAGGAATCTATCCAATTTATCTTAATAATCTCTAACAACTGAGAGTCCAGCACTTCCAAAGGCCTCTTCTAGTGCTTAACTACCCTGACAGTTTAGGAGCTTTCCTAATGTCCAACCTAAACTGTCCTTGCTGCTCTTTAAGCTCATTTCCTCCTGTCCTATCCTCACAGCTTAATGAGAACAATTTTTTTTTTCCTCTGCTGGCAGAATGGAAATATCAGACACATTGATGGACACTCTTGGAGAAGAGTCATCATGGTTTTTAGTAAAGAGAAATCATTTCTTCCCAATTTATTAGAATTCTTTGAGGGTGTTAACAAGTATGTGGACAAGGGTGATCCAGTGGATGTAGTGTACTTAGATTTTCAGAAAGTCTTTGACAAGGTTCTTGAGTAAAGTAAGCTATCATGGGATAAGAGGGTAAGTTCTCTTATGCATATATCATTGGTTATAAGAGAGAAAACAAAGAACAGGAGTACGGGATCAGTTCTCAGGTGGAAAGAGGTTAATAGTGGTGTCCTGCAGGGTTGTGTACTTGGATCAATACTGTTTAACATATTCATAAATAATTTGGCAAGCAGGATCAGTGGTGAGGTGGCAAAATTTGCAGATAGTACAAAACTACTCCCCAGAGGCAGCCTTAGGCAATTGGGGGCCCTAGGTGAAGTCCCTTTATGGGGCCCCCATAGGCCCCCACTGCCACCCTCACCAGGGCCCCGGTCCGCTCTGCAGCCCTAACTGCCCTCCCACAGTCCCAACTCTTGTGGGGCGGAAGTGAGGGGGCTGGGGACCACCAGAGCCAGAAGCTGCACCATCTGCCTGCCCACCTGGCCTCTCTGCAGCAAGGGTGGAGCAATGCTTCCTGCCTACCACCAGCCAGCCGCGCCTCCCCGAGGGGAAAGAGAAGAGCAGCTGGCACGGAGCTGCCGTTTGGGGGGGCGAGGCTTCGGAGCGGCCCATTTTGAAGAGTTTGGGCTGCTTCGTCCCCAGCCACCCCAGGCATGAACGGACCTGATCCAGGCTTTGGGAGTGAGGCAGCATCTATTCAGGCTGTGGCCGAAGTGATCTGAACTCTTTGGAGAGGCCTGCTCCAGGGCCCTGCCCCTGTAACCCGCAGCTCCACACCGGTTGCTCTTCTCCCTCCCCCCGGGAGGAATGACCGGCTTGGGGTCGGCAGGGAGTGCTGCTTCACCCCGGCTGCAGAGTGGTCAGGTGGGCGGTGCAGATTCTGACCCTGGTGGTCTGCAGCCTCCTGCTTCCCACCACCCTGTGAGAATTAGGTTAGGTGAAGCAGGTGACTGCTATGAGGCCCCCTACTTCTTGGGACCGTAGGCAGGCACCTGCTTTGCTTACCCCAAAAGCTACCTCTGTTACTCAAGCTAATTGTCCAGAACAGACTGTGAAGGGCTACAAAAGAATCTCAGAAAACTGAGCGACTGGGCAACAAAATGGCAGATGAAATTCAGTGCTGATAATTGCAAAATAATGCACATAGGAAAACATAATCCCATACTTATAAAATAATGTGGTCTAAATTAGCTGTTATCACTAAAGCAAGAGATCTTGGAGCCATTGTCGATAGTTCTCTGAAAACATCTATTCCATATGCAGCAGCAGTCAAAAAAGCTAACAGAATGTTGGGAATTATTAGGACAGCAATCAATAATAAGACAGACTATGGGGGATTTTAACAGAGGTCTATAAAATTATTACTGATGTGGAGAAAGCAAATAAGGAAGTGTTAATTACCAATCATAATGCAAGAACTAGGAGTCACCAAATGAAGTTAATATTCAACAGATTTTCAAACAAAAGAAAGTATACATAATCCATTTGTGGCACTTGTTGCCAGGAGATGTTGTGAAGGCCAAGACTACAGAAGGTTCAAAAAAAAAATCAGATAAGATCATGGATGGTAGATCCATCAATAGCTATTAGCTTAACGGGCAGGGCTGCAAAACCATGCTCTGAAGTGTTCTTAGTCTCTGTTTGCCAGAAGTTGGGAATGGGTGACGGGATGGATTATTGGATGATTACCTGTTGTGTTCTTTCCCTCAGAAGCTCCTGCTATTGGGCACTGTTGGACGACAAGCCTCTGGGCTAGACAGACCATTGCTCTGACTTGGTAAGGCCATTCTTATGTTCTTTCCATGGTAACAGGGGTTAAAATATAATTTGATGGGCCCTGGAACCCTCCTAATTGTCAGGCCCCCTTCCCGTATCATCCAGGCCCACTTCATGCATGTGCAGGCCCTAGCCCAGGTAGGCAACTACATCAGACCCCTCTTTCCCCATGTCCTCCTCAGCTCCCATCTCTATTCCCTAAGATCCCTGCCCTCGAGCCCCACTCCAGCCCTCCTAACTCCCCAGTCCCCTACCCAATCCCAACTCCAGCCCTTCATAGTTTCCTCCACCACTACCCAGCCTCCACCATCCCCTACCTAGTTTCTCCAGGAAAGTGAGACACTGGGCCCTGCAGCAGGGAGCCAGAGCAGACCTGATTTGTTCCTGGGGCACACAGGTGCAGCCTCCCCCATGCCCAGTTGCAATGTGGCACCCCCGCTGGGCAGAGAGCTGGAGCCACTGGCCCACAGTGCTGGAACAGGTCATCTTGGTGGGTGACACAGCCATGTGGGTGCTGGAGCTGGCTGAGGTCCAGGAGCAGCTGTTGGAGGTGGAGGCACGGCAGTGGCTGCTGTGGGAGCTGGACAACCAGGTCTGGCAGCTGCAGCACATCTTCATGCAGGCTGAACTGCACATGGCCAGCTGCACTGAGAGCCTGGTCTGCCTTGGTGGTGGCGTGGGCCAGGCCTAGATCTACCTGGCTGCCAATGGGCAGCACCTAAAGAAGAGCCTATGGCACTTCTGCAGGGTGCATCTGCATACTCTGCTGGCCTTGGGGCTGGGGTTGGGTGGCTGTGTGCTCTAGGCGGGCCAGCAGGCTGCGGCGCAGGCATGGGCTTGCTGCCCTGGAGCTGCCCAAGACAGGGGGAAGTGTCAGTGCAGCAGTTAAAGTAAGGGGGAATGCACCGGAACGCTGCATTCCAGTGCATTCTTCCATTTTTAGGACCCCTGGAACATTGGTCCCGAAAAATAGCGGGCCCGGAACGGAATTCCGATCCATTCCCCTTTAATGTAACGCCTGCCTAATAACAACCTTTAATGTACTTGAAAACTGTTATCATGTCCCTCCTCCGTCTTCTCCTCTCCAGACAAAACAAATCCAATATTTTCAGTTTTCCCTTATAGATCATGTTTTCTAGAGCTTTATTCATTTTTTGTTGCTCTTCTCTGGACTTTTGCCAGTTTGTCCACATCTCTCCTGAAATGTGGCACCCACAACTGGAAACAGTATTCCAGTTGAGGCCTTATTAGCATGAAGGAGGGTGGAAGAATTGCTTCTCATGTCTTGCTTACAATCCTTCTGTTAATGCATCTCAGAATGGCATTTGCTTTTTTTTCAACAGTGTGTCATTGTTGACTCATATTTAACTTTGACCTGCTGTGACCCCTAGATCCAGTTCCACAGCACTCCTTCCTAGACAGTCATTTCCCATTTGTTACATAACTGTGTATAACCAGCAACAGCAGAGAGTTGCTAGGGCTGAGATGCCTAGAGAATTTATAAAGATCCTCAAGGACAAGAAGACTTACCACCTCCAAAGAGAAGGATAAATTACAAACTCTATGGAACTGGAAGATGTCTTGGCATGGAGAATCTAAGGTGATAAGCACCAATTCAGGAACACAGGCGCACCCATCGTGACTGGAAATTTTGCCAAATTTATAAATCTGTCAGGTACAAATAGAAATGCTGGGGCCAATGCTTCTGCCTATCTTAACAATTTTTTTTCAAAATGGAAATACAGTCAGAACAGCTGCCTGACAGAGATCCTGATCCAACAAAGCACTTTGGCACATGATTAATTGTGAGCACAAGAGTAATACCCTTGACCAGAATTGAACTTGCTCATACGCTTAAAGTTTAGCACATACTAAAGTGTTTTGTTGGATGAAGGCCTGATTGTATAAACTCTCTGGAAGCAGAGTGTTTGATGTTGTTATTCTTTCTTAAGTGTTTATTTCTGACGTCATAAGTAAGTATATTAGACTAAGCACTTAGAATCTGGCAGGTATTAAGATATGTATTTGAAAGATAGGAAATTCTAAATGAAGATAAAAGTTTTGAGGCTCAAGTGGCTGATTATCAGTCTATAAGATCAAAGTTAAGGCTCTACAGGCACTTCAACTCTACTTCTGCTCTGTGTATGCAATTGCTAGAGCTAGTATGCTCCAAAATAGAATCATAGAACCATAGGGTTGGAAGGGACCTCATGAGGTCATCTAGTCCAACCCCCTGCCAAAAAAAGTAGGACCACTCCCACTAAATTATTCCAGCTAGAGTTTTATCCAGCTGGACCTTAAACATCTCCAAAGACGGAGATTCCACCACCTCCCTAGGTAGCCCATTCCAATGCTTTACCACCCTCCTAGTAAGAAAGTTTTCCTAATATCCAGCCTCGACCTCCCCAGCAGCAACTTGAAACCATTGCTCCTTGTTCTATCCTCTGTAACTACTGAGAACAGCCGAGCTCCATCCTCCTTGGAGCATCCCTTCAGGTAGTTGAAGGTTGCTATCAAATACCCCCTAAGTCTTCTCTTCTGCAGGCTACATAAGATTAGTCCCTTCAGTCTTTCTTCATAGGGCTTGTGCTCCAGACCCTTGATCATTTTTGTTGCTCTCCACTGGACTCTTTCTAATCTGTCCATGTCCTTTTTGTAGTGGGGAGCCCAAAACTGAACACAGTATTTCAGATGTGGCCTCACCAGTGCCGAATAGAAGGGAATGATCACATCCCTCGATCTACTGGCAATGCTTCTTCTGATGCAGCCCAGTATGCCATTGGCCTTTTTGAGAGCAAGAGCACACTGCTGACTCATATCTAGCTTTCCATCCACCAGGACCCTCAGATCCTTTTCTACAGTGCTGCTACTTAGCTGATTGCTCCCCAGCCTGTAGCAGTGCATGGGGTTTTTCCATCCCAAGTGCAGGACTTTGCACTTGTCGTTGTTGAACCTCATGAGATTTCTATTGGTCCACTGCTCCAATCTGTCAAGGTCTTCCTGAATCTTCTCCCTGCCATCCAGTGTGTCTACTGTTCTCTCCAGCTTGGTGTCATCCGCAAACTTACTGAGTGTGCAATTAATCCCATTGCCCAGATCTTAATGAAAATATTGAACAGAACTGGTCTCAGGTTGGACCCCTCAGGCACACCACTCATTACCGGTTGCCAACTAGACATGGAGCCATTGATTTCTACATGCTGAAACCGTTGATCTAGCCAATTCTCTATCCATCTTACAGTCCACACATCCAACCCATACTTGCTTAACTTGCTGACGAGAATGCTGTGGGAAACCATAGCAAAAGCCTTGCTAAAGTTGAGGTATATCACATGAACAACTCTTCCCGCATCCACAAATCCAGTCATCTCATCATAGAAGGTGATGAGGTTGGTCAGGCATGATTTACCCTTGGTGAATTCATGCTGACTGTTCCTGATCACTATTTTTCTCCAGGTGTTTCAGGATGGATTCTTTGAGTGTCTGCTCCATGATTTTTCCAGGCATTGAGGTGAGGCTTGCAGGTCTGTAATTCCCTGGATCCTCCTTTTTGCCTCTCTTGAAGATAGGCACTATATTTGCTTTTTTCCAGTCCTCTGGCACTTCCTCCGTTAGTCATGAGTTTTCAAAGATAATGACCAGCGATATTGCTACCTCATCAGCCAACTCCCTCAGCACCCTCGGATGCAGGTCATCTGGCTCCATGGACTTGTGCACATCCAGCTTCTTTAGGTAGTCCCTAACCTGACCTTCTGTCACCAAGGGCCTCTCTTCTTCTCTCCAATCAGCCATACCCAGTGTAGTGGGCTGGGAGCTGGCCCTGTCTGTGAAGCTGAAGTACAAAAAGCATTGAGCACTTCAGCCTTTTCCTCATCCTTCATCATGAGGATACCTGCGCTATTCAGTAAGGGACCTACACCAGCCCTGATCCTCTTTTTGTTATTGACATACTTTTAGAACCCCTACCTGTTATCCTTCACATCCCTTGCTAGCCGCAACTCCAGTTGTGCTTTGGCCTTTCTGATTTTATCCTTGCAGTCCCAAGCAATATCTTTATATGCCTCCTTAGTCATCTGTCCAAGCTTTCACTTCCTGTAAGCTTCCTTTTTATGTTTTAGCTTAGTGCAGAGTTCTCTGTTAAGCCACACTGGGCACCTTCCACATTTGCTGGTCTTCCTGCTCATCGTAGTGGTATCTTCCTGTGCCCTTAGCAGGGTTTCTTTAAAATGCAGCCAGCTCTCTTGGACACCTTTCCCCTTCAGATCAGCCTCCCAAGGGATCCTGCCCATCAGTTGCCTGAGGGAGGCAAAATCTGCTTTTCTGAAGTCCAGGGTCTGCATTTTGCTTCTTTCCTTTTTTCCGTTAATCAACATCTTGAACTCTATCATCTCATGGTCACTGCTGCCCAGGTTGCCATTAACTTCTACATCCCCAATCAATTCTTCTCTGTTTGCGAGCAGCAGGTCAAGAGGTGCAAGGCCCCTAGTTGGTTCCTCCTGCATTTGTACCAGGAAGTTGTCCTCAACACTCCCCAAAAGCTTCCTGGATTGCCTGTGCACTGCTGTATTGGCTTCCCAGCAGATGTCAGGGTAATTTAAGTCCCCCATGAGAACCATGGCTTGTGATCTGGAAACTTCTGCCAGTTGTCCATAGAATGCCTCATCCACCTCCTCCTTCTGGTCTGGAGGTCTATAGCTGACACCCACCACGACATCCCCCTTGTTGCTCTCCCCTCTAAGATTAACCCACAGATTTTGAAGTGGCTTGGTTCCACTTCCATAATGGGCCTCTGAGCAGTCATAGAGCTCTTTTACATATAGTGCTACTCCTCCCCCTCTTGTTCCCTGCCTGTCCTTCCTGAACAACTTATACCCATCCATGGCAGAGCTCCAGTCATGCAAGCTATCCCACCATGTCTCTGTTATTCCAATTATATCATAGTTCCTTGTCTGCACCAGTACTACCAATTCTTCCTGCTTGTTTCCCAGGCTCCTTGCATTTGTTTACAGGCACTTAAGATACCAGACTGTTTGTCTTACTTTCCCAAGTTGATTTTCAGTTCTATTGCATCTACCTCCTTGTATTTTCTCCTGGGATTGTCCTCCCGCACTTGCCTCAGGTTTTAAAGCTTCGTTAGAACATGTAACGTAATTATTTGATTCCCCCCCCCCCCATGTTCCAACTACGTTCTCTTTTATCCCTGGTGTTGCAGTCCCTGTTCCCTCCAACTTCCATCTTTTCCCTGAGGTCTCCCACATTGTCACTTACCTGTTTGCTTTGGTCTCCTTCCCCCTTCAGACCTAGTTTAAAGCCCTCCTCACTAGGTCAGCCAGTCTGCGTCCAAATACGCTCTTCCCCTTCCTCGACAGATGGAGTCCACCTCTGCCTAGCAGCCCTTCTTCCTGGAACAGCATTCCATGGTCAAGAAAGCCAAAGCCTTCCTGCCAACACCATCTTCGCAGCCAGGCGTTCACCTCTAGGATGCACCTGTCTCTACACAGGCCCCTACCCTTGACTGGAAGGATCGAGGAGAACACCACCTATGCTGCGAACTCTTTCACCCGCACTCCCAGAGCCCTGTAGTCACCTTTGATCTGCTGAGGATCACCTCTTGCAGTATCATTGGTTCCCACATGAATGAGAAGCATGGGGTAGTAGTCAGAGGGGTGGATGATTCTCGACAATCCCTCCGTAATGTCTCGGATGCGGGCACCTGGCAGGCAGCATACCTCCCAAGAGGCCTTGTCAGGGCGACAGATGGGTGCCTCCATCCCCCTCATAAATGAGTCCCCAACCACCATGACCCTATGTTTCCTCCTAGCTGTGGTGGCTCTGATCGTCCCAGCAGCGGGGGCGCATGGCGTCTCCTGTTCCACCTCATCCATCGCCTCTAGCGCTGCGTAACAGTTCTTCACCACAATGGAGGAAGGGATGGGAGCAGGAGTGGAGCACTGTCTGCTGCCAGAGATAACCAGCTGCCAGTGTCCTCCCTCTGCCATAGGCATCCCATCCTTCTCCAGTGGTGCGGCAGTAGTCTCTGGCACCTGGAGAGTGTCCTCCTCTTTGCATCTCTCCTCATGGATACCATCAAGGAACTTCTCCAGGGCATGGATACTCCTTAGCCTAGACACCTCCTCCTGTAACTCTCCCACCAGCTGCCTGAGAGATTCCACCAGAAGGCACCTGTCGCATTGATTCATCTCCCCAGCCTGATCATCTGAGACAGGGATGTGCAGGCTGCAGTCCCTGCAAGTCCACACTAGGATTTGGGTAGAGATATCCATGCTCAGAGTGTCTGTCTGGCTACAGGCACAGGTGGAGGAGACAGAAGGGGCGCTAGCACAAGCAGTGCAGCTCCTCTTCACCATTGTGGCCTTACCAAACTCCTCCCCAACCTCCCTCTCAAACTTCCTTGTGTGCAAGCTCCCTCTAGTCTGCCAGCCACTGGCTTTTAAGGCCTTTTCTGCCTAGCTCAGCCCTTGCCCCTAGTTAAACACACAGGGGAAGAGTGATCACAAGGCTGAATGAAGCTGGTGATCAATGGTGAGCAGGGAACGATGATCCAAACAGCCCTCAATCACACAAACACACCCTCACAGTCCCAATTCTCACAGTAACTAACAACTAACAGAAATCACCTGTAGGGAAAGACACAAACACACAGTTAATAATTCACTCACCCAAGCTTCGTTTTCTCCCTTGCTTCTTCAGCTAGGGGTTCCCCTGGAGGAAGGGGGGCAGGGCCTGTGCTGCCTCCACAGCCAGGTCCACACCTTCCGCCTCCAGGCCCTGCAGAGACTCCTTTAGGGTGCAGGTAGTCCGGCATGGAGCCATTTGGCATGCATCTTCCTCCGCCGCTACCAAGGGCTCCGATATGACCGGCAGCTCTTTTATCTCGACCTGAGACATGTTCCGCGAGACGGCCGGCCCTCTACCATGACCTCCTCCGGACCTGGAAGCTCATCGCAGCCTCCAGGTCAGTTATACCCACCAAGGGGGAGAGCCCCTGCTACACAATCGCCATCTCTGTGTGCAGGTGGCGGAGGCCCCCTCTGTGAGGCAGAGGTTGGTCATGGCAGGTATCACCCGGGTCGGAGACCTCCTGGACTATGCCCGGGGGGACTGGGTGGTTCTCCATGAGCTACGTCAGCTCATGGGGCTCTCCACCCTTCGCACCCCCCGGCGCCTACTCCAGGAGGTGAGGGCAGCCTTGCCTCCCACTGCGCGGGTTTACCTCGAACGGGTCCTGCGAGAGGGTACTCCCCGCCCCCCTTCCAGTTCTGGCCCGCCGGAACTTTTGATCGGGCCTCGGCCCCATCGGTCCCCCCGGCCATCCCCGCCCCATGCCCCGAGCCGGCTGCTAGATTTGCAGCCGGTCTCTTTCCGAACCGCGCCTCGTAAATATCTGTACACGCTCATGCTACATACCATCCACTTCCTCGCCCTTGCGTCCCGCCCGGATACAAAGTGGCAGGACCTAATTCCACCTAGAGAGGGCGAGGACCCCCGGTGGGCCAGTCTGTATGCCCCCCTCACTCCAAGGGCCGCCGAGGACATCAGTTGGCGGCTCCTACATGGAGCCGTGAGCACAGGTGTGTACCTGGCATGGTTCACCCTTTGTCCCGACACCTGCCCCTTTTGCGGTGAGAGGGAGACCCTGGTGCATGTCTATCTAGACTGTGCCAGGCTGTAGCCCCTCTTCCGGCTCCTCCAGAACCTCCTCTTGAGGTTCTGGCTGCACTTCTCCCCACACCTGTATCTCTTTGCACTCCCCATCCGTGGCCCCACAAAGTCGCGGGACGTCCTCGCCAGCCTCCTCTTGGCTTACGCAAAAGTAGCCACCTACAAAACTCAGGAGAGGAGGTTGGCTGATGGAGGGGCCTGCGACTGTGGGGCCTATTTCCTCTCCCTCATCCGTGCATGTATCCAGGCAGAGTTCCTCTGGGCGGTGTCCGCTGGCTCCCTTGACACCTTTCGGGAGCAGTGGGCGCTGTCCGGGGTTCTCTGCTCGGTGACCCCTTCTGAAACCCTTAGTATAAACCTGTAACCCTCACACCCTTCCCTGTTTTCTTTTTGGTTGTCCCCCGCACTCACTTGAAGGCCTGTTTGGTGCCTCTTCCCCTTAGGCTGGGGGAAGGGCTTTAGAAGTGGGTGGGCTTACGCCCACCCACTGCCCAGGTATCTTCAATAGGTTCTTCAGCTAGGGGATTGCCTTTGCCTCCTTCTCAGGGCTTCACCAACTCCTTCCCTCTCAAACTCCCCTGTTTGCAGTCCCCCTGTTCGCAAATAGAATTGGCTTTGTTTAGGATTGGGTGCTCACATATTTTCCATCAGCACTATGAACAGCATCTGCTTTCTGCAAAAAAGCATCTTGAAATACTTCAGATATAAACAGAAATATTTTGGTTTGGATATGCCACTGCTGAGCCTCATGGGAGTAGTAGTTTAATTTGAGGAGAAGAAGGACCTACGCGTACTGGTTGAACACGGGACTTTGAGCCACCAATGTGATATCGCTAAGGCGGTCCTAAGATGCATCTCAGAAGATATTTCCAGCAGAAACACGGAGATATTACTATAGTTATACAAGGTGCTGGTGAGACGTTATCTGAGTACTGTGTGCAGTTGTGGTCTCTCATGTTTAAGAAAGATGAATTCAAATTTGAACAGGTGCTAAGAAGGGTAGGCTTATCCATGGAATGAAAAATGTACCTTATAAGAAGAGATTCAAAGAGCTTGGTTTAGCCTATCCAAAGGAAGGCTGAGGGGAGAGAGGATTGCTGTTGATAAATACATCAGAGGGATAAATGCCAGGGAGGAAGAGGAATTATTTAAGTTCTGCTCCAAAGTGGAAGCTTAGACTTGAAATTAGATGTAGATTTCTATCCATCAGAGGACTGGTGTTCTGGAATAGTGTTCCAAGGGAGCTGTGGAGACAAAAAAAAAAAGAAACCAAAAAAAAAAAAAAACAAACCCAACCACCATAGCTGTCTTCAGAACTGAGCTTGATAAATTTATGGAGGGGGGTGATATCATGGGACAGCCTTATATGGCAATTGACTAATCTTTGACTATTAGTGATAAATGTGCCAATGGGATGTGAAGAGATATTTGATGGGTTGTATTCTGAGTTAATACAGAAATTGTTTCTTGGTTGTCTGGCTGGTGAGTTTTGCCTACATGCTCAGAGTTTAGCAGATCACCATATTGGGTGTCAGGAAGGAATATTCCCCCAGGACGGATTGAACAAAGTTTCTGGGTTATTTTTTCACCCTTCTTCTGGAGCATGGGGCATGCGTTACTTGCTAGTGGATTCTCGGTGCCTTGAGATCTTTAAACCATGATGTGAGGACTTTAATAATTTGATCACAGGCTAGAGGTCTAATATAGGAATGGTTGCGTGAAGTTCTGTGATCTGCATTGTGCAGGTCAGATTAGGTGATCATACTGGTACCTTCTGACTTTAAAGTCTATGAGCCAATGATTTAGCACATGTCCCCATTCCTCTCTTTCTGGGCTGAGAACACTGTCTGGACTACATCTCCCATTAGGCACTTTGGGTAGGGGCTACTATGACTCCTCATCTAGAAGCCTGATCTGTAAAAAGAATGGGAATTCCATGGGGCACTAAACCACATTTCCAAATCAATGTATCTTTTAATAGTTGAATTTTCACCACAAAATAAAATTTTTCAATGGAACAAAACATTTCCCCTCTGCCTCTGCTTACTTCCACCCCTCAACAAGCTCTGTTCATGACAGCTCTGGTACACTTTCTGATGGCTGCTATTTGGTGCTCCAGGATATTGGCTTTCATTAAAATGAAAGTGAAGGGAGGGTGGGATTTCTCTGCTTTTAGGTTAGCTCATTTCCTTCTGTGGTTATTGCTAGGAGTCTTGTCAGGGTTGCCTTCTTACCACTTGAATTGCAACAATCTGCTACATGCTATCAGTTGGAAGGCAACATGCACTTCTAGGCATTAGATGTGGATAACCCCTGTTTGAATTTAATTATATGAGACTCAGCTTACAGCTAGTGCAAATGACATAGCGTGATTGTCTTCAAAGGAGCTTTACATGGTTTTCACCAGCTGAAGATTTGACCCACAGGCTCATCTGTGTTTGACAGGTCATAAATGAAAGCTATGTCCTAAGGGCTGGTGTCTGCCCTGAAACACAAATTAATGGAGGTTCCCCTGAGTGGATGTTAGGGCAGAAATCTAGTTTTAGTGTCTACAACTCCTCTAATACCCTGTTGCTTTCATCTTGCCATGGTTGTGGATTTATGCAATATGTGAAGATAGGCAGTCTGAAGGTGGTGGGGGGAAAACAAATCCCTCAGGCTCACAAAGAGGGTTGCTGTCTAATAATAAATCTAGCAGAGGAATGCCTGTGCTGTTCTGCTCTTTTCATGTCTTTGCATGATACCCTTTGAATGGAAAATGAACTGAACATCTGCACAACTGGTATTTAAAAAAAGATTTGCCTATAAATATTTTACTCTGAAACTTCTTGAAAGCCTTATGTTCCACAATTGTCCTGGCTAAAAGACACTATTGACTTGACAGGCTCTCCACAAATGAAGCTTTTCATGACTAGCATGTGAATGTCAATGAAAGGATGTTCTTGCCAGTGGTGTATTCTCATCTTCAGGCATGGGCAGTTATACACAGTAGTCCCTGGATACTGAGTTGAGGAATGAGCCAGTCCAAAGTTGAAAATAGGCTTTGGTGAAGCATTCTATTATCAAAGCTATACAATGCGTAAATGTGTATGTTATAGTGGACATTAAGGCCAGTATTGTGCTTCAGACCCATCACAAAGATGAACAAACAAGGAGTCCTGTGGCACTTTTAAAGACTAACAAATTTGGAACTTATCACAAAAATGAAGGTCCCTTCCCCAGACAACTCAAATTAGATAATTAGTTCATTTCAGGGCTTTAATACACTCATGAAAAGCTGGGTTCTCCCACCTTCACTTACATTGACTAGTCTCTTATAATCAAAAACCCTATGTGCAATACAATGGGCTACTTAGCCTATTGGAAGAATCTCTTCCCCTTAGAACATATGTAGTAAGGAGTCAGGCAACAGCATGCTACATTCTGTCCCAGTGGTTCTCAACCTTTTGTGGATTGCAACATGCTTGGTGGCGTGCACAACCAAACCAGACACAGCAGCCATCCAACTGCTGAATCTAGCCCTTCTACTGGGAAGCTGTGGCCATAGCTTCAGTGGCAGAGGTGCAGCCAGAAGTGATTTTCTGGCAGGGGCTATGACTGGAGACAGGACATTCAGGCAAGCAACAAGATAGGCTGAAAACTGATGACACTTTGGTTGCCAGGTAGAAAGTTAAGCAAAGCGTGGGTATCGCAGCTGCTCCACTTTACTTGATATGCAAAGCAAGCAGCCAATTGAGTGGGCCTGCTCTAAAAGTAGGCAGGCCTTAGCCCATCCAGGCCCACCCCCAGGGGTTAAAGGAAGGTGGAACGCCCTGGAATGTCATTCCAGGGCTCACTATTTTTAGGGGCTCAGCATTCTGGGACCCCTAAAAATAGAACATGGAGTCAGAACGCTGCATTCTGGGGCCCACCATTTAAAAATAGCAGGCTCCAGAAGGCAGCGTTCTAGTTCCATGTTCTATTTTTAGTGGCCTGAATGTTGGGCCTCTAAAAATAGCTGGCCCCAGAGTGGCATTCAATCACATTCCGGTGGGGGCTAGGGGCTATGTTCCCTCTAAGGTGCACAGCTCCACAACGGCACACGTAAAAAAAAGTCCCCGTGCAGGGTTTTTGCATTCCTACACATAGTGAGGGCCAGGCCGGCAGTGCAGCCCAGGATTGGCTGGCATAGGCTGGCAAAGCGGCCGAGGATTGGCAGAAGGGAAGTGGGGCTGGGGCTGGGCAGGGCCAGGCAGGCAAAGGAGCCGAGGATCGGCTGGAGGGACGGAGCACGGCAGGGCAGGGCCAGGCTGGCAAAGCGGCTGAGGATTGGTCAGGGAATGGCTGGGGGAGCGGGGCTGGGGCTGGGGAGGTCCAGCCCAGCAGGACAGCTGAGGATCAGCTGGGGGGGGGCCGGGGCCACGCAGGGCCAGCTGGCAAAGCGGCTGAGGATCAGCCAGTGGGGGAGGGGGAATGGGGCTGGGGCTGGGGCTGGGGCTGGGGCCGGGGATGGGGCCGGGGCCAGGCAGGGCCAGGCCAGCAGAGCAGCTGGGTCGGGGCCAGGCAGGCCAAGCCGTCAAAGTGGCCGAGGATCGGCAGGTGGGGGAGAGTGGGGCCGGGGCTGGGCAGGGCCATGCCAGCACAGCGGCCGATGATCGGCCCAGGGCGGGGCTGGGCAGGGCCAGGCTGGCAAAGAGGCTGAGGATTGGCCGGGGGGCAGGCCTGAAACATGGCCGAGGATCAGCTAGGGGAAGAGGCAGGTCGTGAGAGTGGCTAAGATCAGTATGTGTGGCAGGCCTGAAGTGCAGTTGAGGATCAGCTGGGGGTGGGGTTGCTATTCCAGAGCTATCCAAGGGCTCCTTTTTACCCTCATGTCCTTTGTCCCCCAGGCATTCTAAAAACAGGTGATTGTTCAACTTTTTAATTCCAATAAGTAGAATTTTTTGTTTTTTTAAAAGGCCCAACACAGCACTTGAACCCATGATTCGGATGTTAAGAGTCTTCTGCACAGATGCACATACAGGGAACAAAGAGCAATTTACAAGAAAAAAAAAATCAAGGGGCAGTGGAGCACACAGTTATCCTTTATTCCAAGAGAGTTGTCTAAATAGAGCCTCAATAGCATGGTTGGTGGCCTACCAGGCTTGTAATCTTAGGGTTGCATGTTCAAGTCCAGTGTTGGTTTCTTTAATTTTTGGCCAGTTGCTCCCTATAGAAGGGCTAAGTTGGGAAAAAATATATATAGCAAACACGAATAAAATGAAGGAACATAAAGTCTAACATGAATAAAATTACTAACAGGGACCAATTAAGTAAAACATCCTGGAGATGAACGTTTGGCTGCGAAGATGGTGTCGTCAGGAGG
>ML682045.1:6542887-6635526 GCA_007922195.1 Podocnemis expansa
CGTGGGGTCCCTTCCAACCCTATGATTCTATGATTCTATGAAATAAAGGGGCACATTTGAACTGGCTAAACAATTTAGGACAAGTTTTTTTTAAATTGTAAAATGGGCTGCTGTGCAAAATGAAAAATGAGAGGCAAGGTAACTGCTTTCCTTTTTTCAACTTTTTTATGTGCTTATGTGCTTATTCATTTTGGAAAACCGACAAAGGCAGATGAACAGTACTGAAGAATTGATGAGACATAATGTCACATAAGCATAAAATACATTCAAATTATTAATAAAAACAATTTTAAATAACTTATTATTTTTTCATTGGTTTATATTTTTCAATAGTTTCTGTCATGTGAATTTGCACTAAAATTTTATTCAGAAAAAGAGTTCAAAGTTTTGCATACAAGCCACCAAGCCTTAGAGGGAACATTGGCCAGGGGCATTGCTGGGGGCTCAAGCCTCACCCCAAATCCCTCCCCTTCCATGTCCCGCCACAACGTGGACCTGCTGCCTTCTCCCCGGCTGCGCTGCTGGCACCCCAACCTGGAGCCTACTGCCCCCACTTCCACAGCCACCACTGGTAAGTGCAGGGATGGCCCAGCTCTGCCTGAGGGGAGCTATTGAGGGCACTGGCATGTGGAGGGGCAGAAGCTGGGGTCCAAGGGGGCCCCCACACATGATAGTGGGCCTACCTATGCAGGAGCATTCTGGGGGCCCCCCAAATTATACTTTAATTCCTGCCTATCCCTAGGTATGCCTCTGTCTGGTGGGTGGCTGCTGGCTTTCCAACACACACTTAGCACTGTTTGGTGCCACAGGAATGTGTTGTGACACAGGGGTTGAGAACCACTGTCCTATACTACAGGAATAGTGACTACGTCTACACCAGGGGCTTAAATCAACTTAAGCAGGGTTAAATTGATTTAAGCAAAGCCAGGGCTATATATAGAATTTATTAAGTAGACTTAAGCACTTGCTTAAGTTGACTTAATAACTCTTGCCCTGTAAGGTTGACTTAAGCTTTTAAGTCAACTTTACAGGGCAGGAATCCCTGGGCCCTGCCCCCTGCTCCACCTCCGGTCCTGATTGGCCTCCCAGAGCCTGGTCTGGCTCTAGGGGCCCAATCTGGCCCCAGCTGCTGCTGGGAAGTGGCTAGGAGCTGGACCTGGTTACTAGCTCCTTGCAGTAGGTGGAGGGGTGGGGCTGGGAGCAAGAGACTGGGGGCCCAAAAAGGGTCAACTTAAAGTTGACTTTGTGAAGTTGACTTACCATAGCCCCTTAGTATAAACATAGCCTATGAGACCAGACCATCCTATGTTCTTTTGAATCAACCTTGGATATTTTTTTCTAGACGATCTGCACCAGGAATTATCTTGGGGGAGTTCTACAGTCTGTGTCATACAGAAGGACAGACCTAAATGACCTAGAACAATACAAACAGCCCATGACCTAGAACAATAGAAACAGCTTCTTTAAAGGGTTAGGGCAGAAGAGTTTGCTCAGATGCTATCCTGACTCAGCTTTGTCTACGCTAGAGTTTTCTCCTTGCATTGTTATGTCAGCCAGGGAAGTGATGAGATGTGCTCTGACCAACATCACTGTGCTGACAGAAACCCCGAGTGTAAATACAAATGTACTAGCGAAACAGCACGTTGGCCAGTTGAGAGTGTTTTGTTTTGGGAGTGGCAGAATAAGCTAGGAAAATGTGCAGCTGTGCTCATGAAAGTTGTATCCATACCAGAACACTTTGCTGCTAGTGTACAAGCTGTTCCAGCAAAGCGCTCATAGCTTCAACATGGCCTTACAAGGGAAAAAGCTGAAATTCTAGAAAGCTCAAACATTACCTTTGAGCCCAGTCAGCCTAGTGGAAACCAAGTGGTTTGCAAGTAAGTGAGGGTACCAGCTGTGGTACATGGAAGCCCTGGAGCTGTGTGTCCAGCTTGGCCTCTGTGTTTGCTGAGCAATTAACTGTGTTGTCTCAGCCACACTCACCCACGAAAGGGCACTGAGGAAGAACTGCCATTTGCTCAGTGGCTTTTCAACTCCAGCTTTCCTTCCTGACTACAAATCAAGTGGGGTTGCAGGGCAGAAGAGGGATGTATTGACTGATTTGAACAGGAGCGTTTAGTCTGAGACGATGGAACCCACTTGAGCAAAGCAGCTCTTCCAGGTGGAGGTTAAGGGGAGGACGCAAGCACCCCTTGCATACCAATATGGACTTTAAAACCTATGGTGTGGGACCATCCAGCATCCTCTTTCTGCCCCATCGCAGCTCTGTGGGATTGCTGTGGTCCTGTTTACACTGCTGTCAAAAGTCGGCAGCAGTTGACAGGAGTCATATCAGCTATATAAAACAGCTTGCGTAAATCCTATCAACTTTGTAACTCCACTTCAGCATGGCATCTTCATTGTGGTGCATAGAAAGGAAAAGCATTCCAGTCAATGCAGCCCTATGCCACTTGAGAGGGTGGTTTTATTAAGTCAATTTCTGGATTGAGTGAGCATGTCTTAACTGACCACTCAGTTGATCCAGAAAATTGACTTGACAGTGGTGACTTTGCTGCTATCATTGTAGACATGATCTGCAATTCTGAATACTAAGGAGACCAGAAGCTTATTAGGAAAGAGGTATAGTCTCACTATGTAGCAAAACATGAAGGCAGGATCAATACTGTTTCATAAAGAAATCTGGGGATGGGGAATAGCCGAACTAATACAAATCAGTTGCTTTTGTGAGTCATTTTTGCTTCCCAGAACAACCTGCAGCCCTGCCTACTGAATCTGTGCAGAACAAAGCAGTGTAGTAAACTATTTTGCAAGAAAAGACCCTTGTCTGAACCACACAAATCCTTCTGCCATCTATAGCTTCCTTTATCAGATTACTAATTTGGTTTTCAAAGGGGATTACATGCTAAGTAGTAGATATTTATTTAGGAGGAAGATAAATAAACCAAGTAGACAAGATGTTTGCATTTTCAATAAGTAATGATAAACCTTAATGGAAAAAGCTGGAGGTTTTTTTTATAAGCTTCTTAATGTGTGCATATGCATGTCTTCCTGTGCCCACATCTTTAACATAAAAACCTGACCACAGCTCTTACTGTTCAGGCTGGAAGACTAGTTCACATGCTGTAGCTGTGGCTCTCATTCTGATTGTCTTATTTAGGCCCCCTCACCTCCAACTCCAAAGCTCTGGTATTAGGTTTCTTAAGCTTCATACATCGCTCCTTCCTTTGCCTCTTCCTTGTACTATATGTCAGTGTAAGGTCCTAGGCTATGGCTACACTACAGGGCTCAGATAAGTTGACTTAATAAGGTCAACTTAGAGAGGCCCCATTAGTTTATGTTGACTTTATAAAGTTGACTTTAGCCAGAGGACCCATTTAAAGTTGACTTAATAAAGTTGACTTTAAATGGGTCCCCTGGCTTAAGCTGACTTTATAAAGTGGAGTTAAACAAATGGGGCCTCTCTAAGTCAACCTTATTAAGTCAACTTTAATGGCCACATTTTGTTAAGTTGACTTAATAAAGTCAACTTAACCCTTAAAATTGACTTTAAGGGTGAGAGTTATTAAGTCGACTTAAGTAAGTGCTTAAGTTGACTTAATGAACTCCTAATGTGGCCCTGGAGTTGCTTAAGTGGACCTAAGCCTCCAGTGTAGACATATTCCTAGTGACATGAATGGAACTCTGCAGGCAGCTAAAAGTTTGCTTGGCTGCTTCAAGATGGGGTCTTGAGTTGGGAAACCCAGGTTTCTTGGCACAGGATCTAGGTCAAATCTTGATGACTGTGGTTGGCTGGATTGTAGGGATTCAATGAGAGTCCAGCCCATTGGAAAATCCCTATCTGCCTTTCTAAATTAACTGGCTCAGTGTGACTTGCTCAAAATCATACAGGAAGTTGGTGGTAGAGCAAGGAAGTAAAATAGAATCCCTGGCGATTACCCTAATCACTAGACATTTCACTGCTCTGTTTTGGAAAGATCACTTTACATCATCAAAAGCTTGAGGGCACCAGCTTGGGGAGGTGGAGCTGGGAGCCAACCATTTTAGAAAGGTCATTAGTAATGGTAAATTATTGCCTCTAACACAAGGTTAATTTGGAAAATGCTGCAAACCCTCGAGGAAGTGCATGTGTTGGTAGAATGGTGCTGCAGCTATACATGCCCACAGAGTGATGTGTGTCCTACACCCAGTTTGCTGAGGAGCAGCAATGGGAGACAGTACTTCTGAGGAAGTTATAAATCCTGACAAGCACTAAGTTACCTCAGCACAGGAAGCCTTCTGAATTGGACACTGGGAAAGTAAAGAGAAGCTTCTGAGTGTGCTGGCTCCAAAGCTATTAAAAGACAGAGGTGTCTGCTTTGCTAATAAATTCCAACGCCAGCAGGGATCAGCAGAGAGCTGAACTGGATCTTCACTGTCTATTCATTGACCTTTGCTTTTGCAGATGGGTGTGCCTAATCACCCTCTCCTAATGCACCTCCTGCTCTGCTCACCAATCACTCCTTTCTGCCCTTTCTAGCTTTAGGGTGAGTGACAGAGCCGAGAGGCGGTGGAGAGGAGCAAGTGACAGCTGAGAAGGGTTTAGGAAAAGGGGCAGAGTGGGATCAGGGCCTCAGGAGGAAGAGGCCAAGTGGGAGTTGGGCCTTGTGGTGGACTCGGAGCAGACCATAGGTGGGGTCATACTCTGGGTGCTAGTGGTTCCCCCACTTCTCAGGAGCCTTCAGCGGCAGCACTCCCAAAGTAGCAGGCTGGCCCACCTTGCACACAGCATTTCTTCCCCATCTGGGGCAGCTTCACCTTCCCAAACCTCTTATGCCCACCACTAATACTGTGGTTTGTGGGTCCTGAGCCCCCCCATGTGTGCTGAAGCCTGATCACCTGTGCAGTTGGTGCCAGAGGATTAGTATGGAGGTGTATAGACTCTTGTTACTGCATCTTCGTCTGTTAATATTTTGAGAATAGTTAGAAGTGGGATTAAAACACAGAAGAAAGCAGTGAAATCCTGAAGGACATACGCTCATTCCTCAAGCAGAATATCAAGAGCAGTGCTGACAAAGTGATATCTCTTTATGAGATGTCATGATGTTGATAAAAATGCATAGAATGCACCGATCTTCCAATTAATGTACATAACTGGAGATTGAGAGCTTAGACTGGTTTTGACCTGTTCTAATTAAGGCTTTTTTTAAATACAACCTCTGACCCTGTCTAACCTCCTTAACCTTAAATTGTTACTTGTGCATGTTAATGGCAATCTTCAAAAAACCATTACCCCATAAATTAGACAGGCGGTACTGAAGAACAAAAACAGCTGCAGATTAAAATGCTTTTAAGGGATAATTGGATGATTCTTGAAGATCAGCTCCCAGCTGACTGTCCTCGCTCTCCCACTGAAAACATCAGTGCTTACATCTCTCTTGGTAATGCTAGCTATAAGCAACTAGATGGATTGCAAAATAGACTGAGAAGCATAGAATCATAGAACCATAGTGTTGGAAGAGACCTCATGAGGTCATCTAGTCCAACCCCCTGCCAAAAAAAGCAGGACCCAGTAAATTATCCTACCTAGAGTTTTGTCCAGCCGGGCCTTAAACATCTCCAAAGACGGAGATTCCACCACCTCCCTAGGTAGCCCATTCCAATGCTTTACCACCCTCCCATTTAGAAAATTTTTCCTAATATCCAGCCTCGACCTCCCCAGCTGCAACTTGAAACCATTGCTCCTTGTCCTATCCTCTATTACTACTGAGAACAGCTGAGCTCCATCCTCCTTGGAGCATCCCTTCAGGTAGTTGAAGGTTGCTATCAAATTCTCCCTCAGTCTTCTCTTCTGCAGGCTCAATAAGCCTAGTTCCTTCAGTCTTTTTTCATAGGGCTTGTGCTCCAGACACTTGATCATTTTTGTTGCCCTCCGCTGGACTCTTTCTAATTTGTCCACGTCCTTTTTGTAGTGGGGAGTCCAAAACTGGACACAGTATTCCAGAGGCAGCCTCACCAGTGCCAAATAGAGGGGACTGATCACATCCCTCAATCTGCTGGCAACGCTTCTTCTGATGCAGCCCAGTATGCCATTGGCCTTTCTGAGAGCAAGAGCACACTGCTGACTCATATCCAGCTTCCCATCCACCAGGACCCCCAGGTCCTTTTCTACAGTGCTGCAACTTAGCTGATCACTCCCCAGCCTGTAGCAGTGCATGGGATTTTTCCATCCCAAGTGCAGGACTTTCTATTTGTCCTTGTTGAACCGCATAAGATTTCTATTGGCCCACTGCTCCAATTTGTCAAGGTCTTCCTGAATCTTCTCCCTGCCCTCCAGCGTGTCTACCGTTCCCCCCAGCTTAGTGTCATCCGCAAACTTACTGAGTGTGCAATCAATCCCATTGTCCAGATCATTAATGAAAATATTGAACAGAACTGGCCCCAGGACCAACCCCTGGCGCACACCACTCATTACTGGTTGCCAACTAGACATGGAGCCATTGATTCCTACATGCTGAAACCCTTGACCTTGCCAATTCTCTATTCATTTACAGTCCACACATCCAACCCATACTTCCTTAACTTGCTGACGAGTATGCTGTGGGAAATCGTATCAAAAGCCTTGCTAAAGTCGAGGTATATCACATGAACAACTCTTCCCGCATCCACAAACCCAGTCATCTCATCGTAGAAGGTGATGAGTTTGGACAGGCATGATTTACCCTTGGTGAATCCATGCTGACTGTTCACTCTATTTTCCTCCAAGTGTTTGAGGATGGATTCTTTGAGAATCTGCTCCATGAATTTTCTAGGGATAGAGGTGAGGCTGACAGGTCTGTAATTCCCTGGATCCTCCTTTTTGCCTCTCTTGAAGATAGGCACTATATTTGCTTTTTTCCAGTCCTCTGGCACCTCCTCCTCGCCATGAGTTTTCAGAGATAATGGCCAGTGGTACTGCTACCTCATCGGCCAACTCCCTCAGCACCCTCAGATGCAGTTCATCTGGCACCATGGACTTGTGCACATCCAGCTTCTTTAGGTAGTCCCTAACCTGACCTTCCATCACCAAGGGCCTCTCTTCTCCTCTCCAATCTGTGATACCCAGTGTAGTAGACTGGGAGCTGGCCCTGCCTGTGAAAGCTGAAGTAAAAAGAGCATTGAGCACTTCAGCTTTTTCCTCATCCTCCATCACGAGGACACTTACACTATTCAGTAAGGGACCTACACCAGCCCTGATCCTCTTCTTGTTATTGATATACTTGTAGAACCCCTTCCTGTTATCCTTCACATCCCTTGCTAGCCGCAACTCCAATTGCCCTTTGGCCTTTCTTATTTTATCCCTGCAGTCCCAAGCAATATCGTTATATGCCTCCTTAGTCATCTGTCCAAGCTTCCACTTCCTGTAAGCTTCCAACCACTTATGATGGTTAAACAATCGAGTTTTCACCTGTGTGTCTAGCAACTCACTGATGACAATAAGCCAATTAACAGATCAAACCAACATGAGTTTGCATTATGATTATCTGCTTCCTACTTTTTTACCAGTCTTTCAATAGAGGCTACCACATAGTTTCTAGGAAAGCTATGTATCTACCAACCTGTTTGCCTGAGTCAAAAGTCTGGCTTTGAGCTTACTTCTTGGGAACCTACGTGGTAAGGTCAGTGTTAGTGTCTTCCTTTCTTTTTTCCTCTCTCTCAATTGTCCTGTGTTTGTCCCCCAATTTAACTTCTTTTATCATTCAGAAATATCCTGCAGCCAATGAAAATATTTCAGCTGCTTTGATTAAGTGAGCTAAAAACTGTATTTGGCATTACATGTGCTTTTCATGAAATTTTGTGCAGTGGCAATTTCTGGAATCACTTAGTGTTCCAGTTCCTTTATATGATATATTGAGAACAATATGGGCTCCCTCTTTTGACTAAGTGAACATTATAAAAGTGCACACTGCACAGTGCATACATTTTTTCTATCATTGCCTTCAATCAACCACCATTCTCGATATTGACTTTATTTTTTCTGTTGGCTAAGCCTAAAGCTTTAAGTCTGAACCCAGCTGAATTATGGCAATCTAAACAGATGGAGACTGAGGCCAGGCCCATCTTCATTAAAGGCCATTGTTTGTAGATTTCGCTCTATGTTTGTCTAACAAAGCCTAGATGGGGCAGCCTTTTGGCACATGGCAATGTTTTCCCAAGCAGGTGGAAGCTGAACTGAGGTTTTGAATTGCAGGGAAATGTCATTTATTCTTCTGGATAATGAATAAATTCTGTGGGGTCTTTATACATGACTTCTCCATGTTTACTACTCCCTCTAAAACATTTAAATGAATCAATAATAAACTATAGAGCCTACTTGATCTGTTCATTACTAATATTCATTATTCATTCAGCCCATCCTGATTTTCCTTTAATGCATTCATTACTTGTATTTGTCAAATATTTTGTCTAAAAATCACTCAGCCAGTGGGCTGATTTCTCTAGCTTCTTGATATTCATTAATCACATTATGCAGTTGACCAGCTAAGTCACGTGGCTTTTTCTTTGCCCTGCCTGGAGAAAATGTTTTAAACCATGAGGCATGAAGGTGAATAAGGCACTGCAGGTACAAATTTTCACCTGGATAATTACCTGCACTAAAATTCATGAAACTCCTGGGATCTTTGTGTGTACCTGAATAAAACCTGAATGAATCAAGTGACAGGAGCTTGACATTCACAGCAAACAAGAAAAAACAATTTGTGACTATATTTGTCAATTAGAAGTATTTGGTTATGTTCTACCAGCTTTAATAAACTAATGAAGTCTTTGTCTTACAAATTAAAAGTATTTCCTAGAAAGTAAGGAAGAGAGAGTCTTTCATAATGATGCATGTGTTCCAAGGCTAAAGTGGATCACTCTGGCCAATGCTTCCTGAATGCAATGAAAGATATTGAGGAGGGTAAGGAAAAGAGGAACAACTGTAGGCAAGAGCTACTATATTCTAAGTCTGTTTCCTCACCCTCCAGAATATGGGGATGGAAACTTTCCTAAAACTAGTATCATAGGGTACGTCTACACTGTATGTTTAAGTCGACTTAAGGGTCCTTAAGTCGACTTAAACAAAGCTCTGTCTACATTGCAGGGCAATAAAGTTGACTTTAGCATCAGGTAAAGTCGACTTTATTACTTCCACTTATAAAGTCGACTTTACAGTTAAGTCGACTTTATTAAGTCGACTTAAGGCAATGTGGAGTTACTAAGTCGACTTAATAAAGTCAAATTAAGCCAGGGCACCCATTTAAAGTTGACTTTATAAAGTCGACTTAATGTAGTGTAGCCTTACTAAGTCGACTTAATAAGGTCTACTTAAAGTCGAATTTAAGTAGACTTTATTAAGTCGACTTAATAAAGTCGACTTTGCGTTTATAGTGTCGACATACCCATAATGTAATGTACTGTATATTTTGACTTGGCCATAATTAGGGCTCCTCTAAAATGACTTTTCCTTTTGGTTTGTGATACAGTGAGTACCTCTGTGCAACATCACAAAGACCCAGATATTCATCAGGTGTAAATCAGGGCAGTTTTGAATAGGAGCAGGGAAGCAGGTGCTATTAACTTTTGCATGCAGCATAGGTGAGACCATTACAAGAATACTGAGCTTCCATCTGGTGTTTGCATTGCCAGAAGGATCCCTCAAAATTAAAGAAGGCTCAGAGAAGAGTCACAAGGACAGTTCAGGTTTACAAAGGAAATCTGCTGATGAGCCTATTTGTGCTGTCTTACTTAAAAGAAAGTTCAGATGTGACTTTGCCACCAAGGGAGAAAAGAGTTGATAATGGAGGCCCTTTGATCTAGCAGAAAAAAGGATAGCAGCATCCAGTGGCTAAAAGTTTGTCAGAAAAAATTTAAAAGGGGTAAAAAATGCAAATATTTAACAGTGAAAGTAATTAACTTCTGGAACAGAAAACCATGGGAGTAGCAAACTCTTTATCACCTGGCATCTCTAAATCAAGATTTGAGGTCTTTCTTTAAGAAATGCTGTTGAACTAGACCACAAGCTGATGGATTTGATGCAGGAATTAGTGGATGAAATCTACATCCTGTGTTACACAAGAGCCAGATGAGATGATCACAATCGCCATTCTGGCTTTAGAATCTTGAATAAAGCCATGCTATTATATACAAGCTGGGAATATGGCCCAAAGGGAAAATTCCTTGCTGAGCACCAATTAATTCCACCCTCATTCTTGTGCACCTCTTAATTTTGAGATCTTAAGAGGTGAATAGGCCTCATGCCGGCTCTCTTCATTGGGGGGGACTCTTACCCCTTAAAGAATGCTTTGTATTGTCAAGACAATATCTATAATACCCCATCAAGTCTGCTCCTTGATAGAGCAGCAGTATTGTGCTTCTTAACTTGATTAGAGTTACCACCGTGACCCTCGATGATATATGATCATGTCCTAAGTCATTACGGCGTGTCAGTCGATGTCGGGTTTATTAATAGGATCTGATCTGATGTGGTGGCAGCAGCTTTGAAATTAAAACAAGAAAGTTGTTTGTGCACCAGCAAGCACATCTGTTTTGTGGCATAATTCAGATTAACTTCAGAGAACACATTACGTCTCCGTGTCTTCAACAGTGACACAAAAAGCAGAAAAACCCAGACACTGGAAGCTTTTGTGAACAGTCAGCACTCAGATCAGCTTAAATGGCTTTTTTTTTTTTTAATGGCAATTTCCCATAACCAATTTTATCTAATTCTCTGTCAGACTGGTTGCAATTCTAGTAACAGGAACTCAAGACCAATAGTGGTATCTGCTCTAACACGGATGAAGAATAACTTTCTAGCTTTCCCCTGGCTACCAGGCTTGAAATTCAAATTGATGGTGTCAAAAATGTTCCTGTGAGAAGAGACAGTGCAAATGTATTTGTGCTGAGTGGCCCAGACCAGAATATACCAATCTTTTTATAAGAACCCATAGTGCAAAACATGTTTCTTAAGTCTATCCAAAGAGCCAGGGTTTGCATCTGTCCTCTGTGTGCCAGATTCCTCATGAGAACTGTGAATATGTATCTAAGGGCACAATTTGACTTTAAAGGTGAGTCCGCATAGCAGTCAAAACTGTACCTTTAGCCCGCATAGATCTTCAGAGTCAGCTACCTCCAACAGCAGTGGAACTGCGGCCGTGTGGGCTAGTCACTCAAGTGCGTACCCAGGGTCCCAAGCAGAACTGGAGACCCTGGGTTGCAGAGGCTTCGCTCAAGCCCAACAGATCAAGCCAGACACATGAAAATTAGGTTGGGTGTGTCTATACATGCTGACTTGATCCTTCTGACTGCAGTGTAGACAGGCCTGAAGAGAAGTAGATACACCATCAATTTGGCAGACAGCTTTTCTGCAGATGGAAAGGATGCATGGCTTGTCTGCTCTATGTGTATAGTGCACCAGCGCAGGCAACCCCTCTAGGGCCTAGGCCAGATTCATTGAGTTTTCAAAGGTAATGCAGAGCAAGCAATACCATTTCTATTAAAAACGTGTGATCTATTGAATGCACTTCCACAAAGGCAGGTGGGAACAACTGAGCTAACCTCAATGGGTACGTCTACACTATGTGTTTAAGTCGACTTAAGGGCCCTTAAGTCGACTTAAACAGAGCCCTGTCTACACTGCAGGGCAATAAAGTCGACTTTAGGGTCCAGTAAAGTTGACTTTATAAGGTCCACTTATAAAGTCGACTTTACTGTTAAGTAGAATTTATTAAGTCGATTTAAGGCAATGTGGCCTAACTAATTTGACTTAATAAAGTTGACTTAGTTCAGTGGGACCATTAATTCAACTTTATTAAGTCGAATTAAACCAGGGCACCCATTTAAAGTCAACTTTATAAAGTCGATTTAATATAGTGTAGCCTTACTAAGTTGACTTAATAAGATCTATTTAAAGTCAACTTTAAGTCGACTTTATTAAGTCAACTTCATAAAGTCGACTTTGCTTTTATAGTGTAGACATACCCAATGGTCCCCTAAATGGTTATGTCCACACTACAGGGCTCAGTTAAACCGGCTTAATAAAGTCTGCTTAAAGTAGACCTTATTAAGCTGGCTTAGCACGTCCACCCTCAAAATGCCAGGAGACTGCCCACGTCCACACTGGGTATGTCTACACTATAAAAGCAAAGTCAACTTTATTAAGTTGACTTAATAAAGTCCACATAAAGTTGACTTTAAGTAGACCTTATTAAGTCAATTTAGTAAGGCTACACTACATTAAGTCGAGTTTATAAAGTCGACTTTAAATGGGTGCCCTGGCTTAATTTGACTTTATAAGGTCGACTTAATGGCCCCACTGCACTAAGTCAACTTTATGAAGTCAACTTAGTAAATCCATATTGCCTTAAGTCGACTTAATAAAATCGACTTAGTGCAGCGGGGCCATTAAGTCGACTTTATAAGTGGACCGTATAAAGTCGACTTTACTGGACCCTAAAGTCGACTTTATTGCCCTGCAGTGTAGACAGGGCTGTTTAAGTCAACATAAGGGCCCTTAAGTCAACTTAAACACATAGTGTAGATGTACCCACTGGCAGCTGCTATGTCACCCTAGGAGTGGTGCATTATGGGTACCTGGCCCACAGTGCACCACAGCAGAGGTGCCCCTCTCTTTCGGCCACTCCCTTACTACCAGAAGTGGGTGACCACACCACCCTCCATACTGTGTGTGGCAACAGGGAGCCCAAGGAGGTCAAGGAGCCTGATGTAGCCCAGCGATGTGCCAGCGCAGCACTCCACACCCTCTCTGTGTTGCCCAGGCTCCTCCAACTCTGGACCAGGTGCTGCAGGGCAACTGCCAGTGCAGGGGCAGGGTACAGCAGTAGTTAAGACATAAACACCAGGAAACAGCACATAGAGGAAGGTGAAGTCAAATCGCCTTTTATAATGGGGGGGGGATCCATATTCAGGATTTAATCCTGCTTTCACACAATCTAATCTAAAAGAAATAGCAACTTTCTTTTTTTCTTTCTTTCCATCTGTTATTTCCCAAAGTTTGAATCTTAACAACTGCTTTGATTTGCTGTTAGACTGTGACCTGATCCTATGTCTTACACTCTCCTGCATTTATTTCCTACCATTCTGTAAATTCCCCCATCTTCAAACTGTCTGATGAAGTGGGATTTTTCTCCCATGAAAGTTCATCCAATAAATAAATTTTTTAGTCTTAAACAGTGCCTCTGGACTCCTTGTTTGTTTTACAATAATATCGGGGGGGGGGTCCTTTGAGAAGGGGAGACACACAGGGTTGGTCGGAGAGGGGGAGAGACTGAAAAGGGTCAGGCTGAAACGGGCACGGGGGAGACAGGGGTTTGGACAGAGAAGGGGGAGACACCGAGGATTGGGCTGAGAAGGAGTGAGACAGGAAGAGTTGGGCTGAGAATGAGGAAGACATGCGGGGTCGGGCAAAGAACAGGGGAGACATGCAGAGCAGTCAAAGAACAGGGGAGACATGCGGGGTTGGGCTAAGAACGGGGGAGACATGTAGGGCAGGCTGAGAATGGGGGAAATGCCTGGTTGGAATGTCATGCCCGGTCCGGCTCAGGATGGGGGATATCAGTCAGGGAACACGGGGAATTTTTCTGTGGTCCACACAGCTGAGAATGCTCCCAGCTGTGTTGTGCCTTCTAGCCAGTCTCCATCTCCATGTTTTCTGTGGTTGGGAGGCCAATTAAGTCGACTTAAGGCAACTTCCCCTCCACATTGCCTTAAGTTGACTTAATAAAGTCAACTTAACTGTAAAGTTGACTTTATAAGTGGATGCTAAAGTCGACTTTATTGCTTTGCAGTTTAGACAGGGCTTTGTTTAAGTCGATTTAAGGGCCCTTAAGTTGACTTAAACACACAATGTAGACATACCCAATGACAAGATTTCTTCCAGACCTAGCGTGTGAAATAAACCCTAAATTAGCTGTCATATGAGCCACCCTATTAGCTACAAGAAGGATTTTAAAAGTTATGGTCCCCATTACCCTCTTCCAATAACAATGACTGGTTTAAGGTTCCTTCCAGATAATACCATATTCCAGAACTATAGGCAGGAACATATACATTACAAACAAAGAAAAAAATCTGGTAAGAAAATAGCAACAAAAAGTACCATTTGTGTCCACAGAACATTACAAATCAAGCTAAAACATATAGGGCTTCTCCTGAAAAAAACTTTAAATTTAACCCACACCGATACAGTATACAACATGGCTCAAGGGCAAGGAGTCATGTTCTAACTACATGTGTGAACATAATGTCTAGGGGCTCCAAATGAACTGGCATTGTACAAACACTCCCTGCTCCAAAGAGCAGCCATCTAAATAAAAGATAAAGAAGGAGGGATATTATTGTTCCCATTTTACAGATGGGGAACTTGACAGAGACTGTCAGTCAAAGGCTGACGTTACACAGACGGTCTGTGGAAGGGCCAGGAATTATACTGAATCTAATCCATGCCTTTAATTATAAGATTCTATTTAGACATCAGTGAGGTCATTGCAGAAAGCTTATGAAGTGCGTTAGTTTATTTATTTAATTTTTTTTAAGAAGGCTTTGAAGGATGTGATTCATTCATGGAACTAGAAGACTATTCTAATGCATAGCTATCAAATGCAGATAGTTCATTGGCTTTCCAGCTAATTTTCTTAACTGTCTCCTCTTAAGTTCCTCCCCACCCCAAAAGAATAAAATCAACAATCCTGAAAAATTAGGTCGGTCTGAACAGGTGCCAGGCTTCTTTTTCCCAAGAAGTATCTTGCAGAGGCTTATATAAATATTTACAATTCAGAATGTCCCAATAGTGAAGAGAAATTCCTACAACCTTGTGTCCGCTGACCCTTGGAGGATTACATTTGTATGGAATAGGTTAACACTATAGACATAGGCTCTCAAATTAAAACAGCATGGCCTAGTGCAGGGGGTGGGCAAACTTTTTGGCCTCAGGGCCACATTTGTGGTATAGCAGGCCACGTGCAGTGGGAAAGGGATGGAGGAAAGGGCAGAGCAGGGAGGAGGTGCAGCCTTTGCTGGGCCCACGTGGTGGGAGAAGGATGGGGGAAGGTGTTGGCTGGGAGCATGAGTGGCTGCCATGCTTGGCTGCGGCGCCATTGCTGGCCCCATGTTGTGGGGATGAGTGGTCTGGCTGCTACTCTCCAGTCAGGGGGCTGCTCCTGCTGGGCCTACTTGATAGAGAAGGGGTGGGGCCAAGAGTGTGTCTCTGGGCCCGGGAAGCTATGGAGCAGCTGCGGTTCTCTGGCCAGGCCCAGTTGGAATACCTTATGAAAGGCCCCTGCAGGTCATAGTTTGCCCACTTCTGGACTAGTGGGTAGAGCAGAAGACTAGGACTCACACCTGGATTCTATTCCTGGCTCCGCCTCTAATCTGCTGGATGACCTTGGGAACGTCACTTCTCCTCTCTGCGCCTCTGGTCTCTCATCTGTAAAATAGGAGGGTGATGCTGGCCTCTTTTGATAAGAGGCCTTGAGGTCTACTGGTGCAGAGCGCTAGGTAAGAGTTGGCTATTATCATCATTTGTGCCAGTGGTCAGTATGTCTTTGATCTTCCAAAGGCATCATCCTTCCCTAACAAATCAAACTAAGCACCCAATTGTACAGGCACTCGTATTGCACAAAATGATTACTACCATGAGCTGGTCTCATTCAGTGGGATGGGACAAGGTGGTAGGGAGCACATCACACAGGAGTGTTGATGGCTTTGCTCTTTATAAAACATTATGGTGAGTTCCAGTAGTATGACACAGTTGGGTTAGTAGTTACTAACAAGCATATTAGGCCTGACTTGGTCACATTTTCTAAGGGTGTGTTCACACAACAGTCTTATTTCGAAACAACAGAGGTTGTTTTGAGATAAGAAAAGCCATGTTCACACGAGGTATTGTTGTTTTGAAACAACTTAAACCCCATTTGGTGATGAAACAACGTTGTTTTGAAACGATTGTTTCAAAACAATCCGGTCAGAACATGTTATTTCGAAATGACGGTGACTCATTTCGAAATAACTGTTGTCCAAACATTCTATTTCGCTTTGAGCTTTTTTCCTTAATTCGAATTAACATTTTCTTAATCCGAATTAACTTATTTCGAAATAATGCCTTATTTCAATACAAGTTGTTTCGAAACAACTTGTATCAAAATAACCCCCTCTGTGTGAACATAGCATAAGAGTTTGTTCACACTCTGTGCTCTGTGGCAATCAATGCAGCTGGATTGATTGGGCGTGGCCATAGCACACAGGTGTGCCATCAGGTGTGCCACAAAATTGGTTGAAAAACTACTCAAAGAGCTCTGGATTGGCTCATTTTCTCATGAATATTCATGAGTTCATTTGGAAATTATATGGTGGTGCGCCTCAAATTAATTAAAGGTAGCAAGGTGTGCCTTGGCAAAGAAAATTTTGGGAACCACTGATGTAGACTCTACTGTCCATTTTATCCTTTTGGAGTTGAAAACAAAATTCCCATGGACTTCAATGGAGCAGCCCCCAACCAGGTCATCAGGTCACATGATTTTTTCCCTAACTTCTCTTCTTTTTCTGTGTGCCATGTAATTTTTATAGATATAAAAAGACAGCCAGTCTTTATCTAAAGGCATCAAGAGATGGAGAAGTCACCTCTTCCCCTGGCAATTTGTTTCAATGATCAATCATCCTCATTATGAAAAAAATGTTCTTTTTCCCCCCAAGCATTTAGTTCTTATTCTTATTTCTCTGGGTGGAGGTCTAGACAGCATTGTCTCGTTGCTGTTCACTTTGATCAGCTATCTGAGTGTCCTGAAACCGTCAAACTATACACTTGAGGAGGTCAGGAAATGGGGTGTTTTCCTTGCTAAATTGTTTAACAGAAATGTATTTTTTTCTTAAAAATTGTTCGTTTTCACTAAAACAGAACAATATTTTGGTTGCTGAGAGCTGAGATGTTTGGGGGCTTTGAAAATGCTACTTCTTCCCCATCAATCAGTGACAAAGCTAATCAGATTGTTCTTCTTTATTCTCTAATGTTTGCCAGTTCTGTAGCAGTGGTAAAGAATTTGACTAAAGGAGAGTTACAATAAATAAATTGGGGATGGTTATATAATAGAACTGGGAAAGGTGTTATGCTTCCAGTCTCTTTTAGACTGCTGGAGCAGTGCATAGGGGCCTTAACATGGGACAAAATCTGGCCCAAAGTAGCTGCTAAATGAATAATTTATGGATTACGAGAGTGAAAGGAGGTGCATGTGCTGCAGGAAAAGTAGTTGCAAGCAACCCCTGGCTTTGGCAAACACCCTAATGAGGACAGTGTCTTAGGGTCTGTCTTCACTGCAGTGTTAACAGGAATGATCTACATTCTAGTTATGCCTCTCGAGTTAGTTTACTTGAGCGAGGGTGGTCACATGGCACAATGAATCTCAGGTTGCTATGTCTGCGCTGGTGGTGTGTGTATTGCAATGACTTGTGCACACATCCCTGGTTTCTTTTTGCTGTGCTCAGTTGAGCTACTCTGCGTTTACCACAGCACTCAAGTTTATGGCTCCAAAGGGGCAGCGGTGTTAGTCTAGTTCAGTAAAACAAATAAGGACTATGTCCACACACAGGGAATTAAATCGGTTTAGCTTGAAGCGATTTAAGCTAAATCAATATAACAACCATTAAATTGATTTAAATTAAATTGCTTTAACAGGTCCCCACAAAGAAAAAAGAAATCGAACTAGCATGTCCAGGGCAGGAATTGCTAGTTCGATTTAGGAGAGGGGCCCCCTGACAGGGCCATGTTGCCACCCAATCCCATGCCTGGCTCTTCCCAGAAGAGCCTATGATGGGGAAAAAAGCCCCCACTGGCTCCGTGCCAGAGCCCAGTGGGGGAAATGACATCCCCCCCCAATTGGCTTATGCAGCCAGGCAGGAGGGAGATGGGACCTCTGCACATGGCTTTCCCACACCTAGCCAGGTGCATGGGGAAAGGAGCCCATGGAGCCTGGCATCCCCTGCACTTGGCGGGTGGTGGGGGCAGGAAAGGCCGGTGCCCGGCTTCCTCCCATACCTGGCAGGGTGGAGGGGGCAGGGAAGCTGGTGCGCCCAGCTTCCCCCCATACCAGGCCACTTCTCCTTGAAGTCTTCCTCAAGAAAGTCAATGGGGCATCAAGACTTCAAAGAGAAACAGCTGAATTAGAACTGGTGTGCAGATTTGATTGTGTGAAAGGATTAAATCATTACTATGGCTTCTTTTCCCATTACAACAGGTGATTTGACTTCACCCTTCTCTATGTGCTGTTTCCCAGTGTTTGAATCTTAACAACTCCTCTGATTTGTGGTTACTGTATGACCTGATCCCATGTCTTACTCTCCCATTCTTACTTACTTTTCCTCCCATTCTGTAAGTTCCCCCATCTTCAAAGCCTCTGACGAAGTGGGATTTTCTCCAACAAAAGCTCATGTGATAAATAAACCTAGAGAGAGCAGATAGTGCGTCCTAGGTCCCATTCTATGGCTCTTTACAATATTAAAAACAAAATTCAGGGTGAGAAGTTTCATTTTTATTTCTCTTCCCCAGACCTGCTTTGATTTTCTTTAATAATGAGGCTCTCCATGGCTGAGCATAAAAATGTCTGCACACTGAAATGGTTTTGTTTGGTAAAAGTGGCCCTGTTGGAATTAACTAGCCATTGCAGACTAGTTTCAGTGGTCTGGCAGGAAAAGCTGAACACAAAAAATATCTTTGGTATTCATTTGTCTAAGGCTTTAGGTTTTCCTTGGATAGTCATTAAGAAGATTGAATCCTTCACCAGCACCAGGAAACAGGAAATCAGGAAACTGTTAACAGGTCCAGTGGTAGTAGCAATGAGCATTAAAGAGCACAAATCTTCATTTTTAATAGAGTGTCCTGAGAAAGGGCCTGATCTTGCAGAGCTCAACACTGGCATGTGACTTTTTTCACATGAGTCTTTTTAACTTCAATGCAAGTACTCATGTACTTTGTAAAGTAACTCATACGTGTGAAAATTTACAAGATGCATGCCTTAGAGCGTGATGCTTCATTGTCTTGCACCCTGCAGCATCAATTGCGTCTGTGCAAAGTGGTTGTGAAATGAGAGATTTATTGAAAAGTGTGTTTAAAATTACTAGCCTTCCCTGTAAGTTTTAAGAGATTTTTCTAGTTCTTCTCACAGGGTAGAATGCTATGTAGGCTTCTGCAACTGCACTGCAAAAATCCAGCGTAGGACAGTGGGGTTAGTTGTGCCTCTCATCCTTTAGAAACAGCCTGTTTTGTCTCCCTCTGTTTTTCGTTTCTCCTGTGGTAGGGGTCTGGATTTTATAAAATAAAATAGTGTTACATGGCAATCTTCCAAAAACATAAAATATTCAAACTTTGGTTTGCAAGACATGAATGTAAGAAAATGCTAATTGAGAACTCTGGTCTAATAGTGTTCTACACTCCCCTCAGCAAAATTCTGGTTGATGTTTTTCAGTTTGGGATGTTTGCCCACAAAAAAATACACTTAAGTCAAAATTGATATTTTACTGGTGAAAAGGTCAGTTCCAAAGGCCACGTTGTAATTTCCCTGCACAAAATGTTGAAAGCAAATTTTTGTTTCAAACTGATATTTTGAAACCAAAGAAAATAAAAAAAATAAAATAATGTTCACTTTGAAATGTTCATTGAAAGCAAACTTTTTTGCTTAGGGTTGGTTTATGTTGTGGGGGAATTTCGGCAGCAAAGTATGCAAAGTACTTAAAATACCTTGTGTATCTCCCTTCAACTGCTTAACAGCTACTCACTTTAGGATCCCCACAGTACTGACTCATTGGGAAGTGCCTTTCTGTTGAATCAGTGCTACGCTACCTGCCAGGTGGGTCTTAACAAATCAACCTCTAGTCAATTCTGGGTTCAACTGAGCGTATCCTTACAAATGCTCTGTCAAACTCGCAGAATCAATGCTATGTTGTTGGTGGTGCCGCCCCCAGTGTAGCCTAGCCCTTAGATATGGCTCAATTTTTCGCAGGAGATGTTCCACTCTTCAGACTTGTTCTTACCATTGTGATAGAATATACTCCTGTGTCACACCTGCATGCTATTGTTATAAACTTTCTACAAAACATACCTTGTGAGACTTCATTTAAAACCTCACAATTTGCTGATCAATAAGATCTTGGCAAAATGCATGTAACAGGATTATATGTGAAATTATAAATATAACCTGAAATCATGGCTAAAAATATGTTTAAGTATGAGGAGTGGCCAAATCAGTCCTTTAGAGACAAAGGGCAAGTTGATATGCCAGGCAGGTGTAAATACGGTTAAGAAACATCTGATAAGTGGCCATTCTTTGTCAGGAAATGGGGCAGGGGGAAATAAATCTACATGTTAGCAATGAAACGGCACAGAGTTTTCATCCACACAGATTGTCTGTTGTTTTGCTCTCAGTTAGAAATGCTTATCAAAGGAGGGACAGGACTGTAAAAAGAAAGGTCAGATGCTCCAAGTCACCCATCCACTCACCCTCTGCCTATCAATTCACTGCACCAGAAGGGCAAAGAAAGCTACCATTGAACTGGAGAAGAGGTCCTGACCTAAGAAGTTTTGTCAGTAAGAGTACTGAAAGCATGTGATGAGAAAACCTTGCTTTGGATTTGTGTGGTTTGTTAAGCTTATCACCTGAACTTTTATGGAAGAGGTCCTCCTTTGTCAAGGAGTTGAAAATTGCCACAGGACTCCTTGTTTGTTTTGCTGAACTAGACTAACACGGCTGCCCCTCTGGAATTTATCCATATTTAATCCATGATGGGTGGTGCAATGGAGGCTGAGATACTGTTGCACTAGGAAGTATAGCATATGGATCTGTTTATTGGTTCCCAGGGGATGGATTAAACTATGAATCAGTGGAGAAGCATTATGAGGGGATTGGAGCAAAGTGGGGCAGAACAAAGACGTCTGGGAAAGTGAGAGAGATGGAATAAAAGGGGGATTTCTGAGCAAAAAAGGAGCTAGCAGAGGACAGAAAGGAAAGAGGGCATTCTCAGTGAGAATGTAGCTTTGTCAATGGATATTAAAGCCCCACATGTGTAGCCATGTTGCCTAATAAAGAAAACTAAATACATCAAACTGGCTTAACAGTGCAGGTCAGATTAAATCCACAAAGATCAGGAAATTAAAAGGCCTGTTTAGGAACTTCTCTTTAGAACTGAAAAGACTATCCTGTGTGCAGCCTTCATTGTGCATTTCTGGTTTTGCTTTTAAGGACATTTAAAGGAAGTTTGTTTATTGCACATAGTCTAAATATTGTCATGTGGTCTAACCTTTTAACTGTGATTTAATAACTGGTTGTCCAAGCTATCTTCCCCCCATAGTCCTCTCACTTACTTTGATATAAATCAGGAATAGTTCCTCTGAAATTGATAAATTCTATTCTGATCTAACCCTCTGTGGGAAAAGAATCGTTCTCTATATGTTTATAAACAATGAAGGAATATGCATAGCTCCCCACATACAGTTTACATTCCCAAAAGTTTCTTTTCCCACAACTTCCAGGAAAAAAAAAAACAGCCTGTATGCTTTAAAACCTGCAAACATCAGATAGATGGATGACACAATCTGCAAATCCCAAATGCAGAATTCAGAGAAAGTCAAACAACAGCTCCATTAATTCACAGACGTGCCCGGTGATAGCACTTCTGTGATAAATAACATACTTGTATACTTAAAACTGGACAAAGCTCTGGGATCTGTTTTTTGGAACAGGTAGTGTAGGACATTTATGTGCTCCCAAATACTCATCAGTGCCGTTCCCTACGGACAATTGTTCTGGTTTCAGTGATTTTTACCAGTTTTGCTTAAACTTGTTTCTAATCAATTTAACATGTCAGTTTAAACGAATATTATTTTGACTTAAGAGAGCCTTTCACACTGACTGAACTCCATCTATTCAAGAAAGCCCTTTACATTAGATCAGGCAATTCCGTATGCAGACGGGCCTATAAAAATGCCCTGTGTCTGAGTGAACAGTGAATTAAACTGGCCAGAAATGGAAAAAAGGGGAGTGGTTTTTCTGCCACCCTCCCAATGAAAGGAGAAATCCTAATTTATTGCATCAGGCAAAGCCACGTGTGATCTGATGCTGTGTTTTGAAAGAACTCCTCACCATTATATTGAAGCTTCCAATTTTGTGGTCTCAACGAGCCTGCCTTTTTAATATTTAACGGATTCTTGATGCTATAAATTACATAAGAAGGGTTGTAGGCCTACATGCAATAAATATAGAATTTGCTTTAACATAGAGAGATTATGGTGCAATAACTAAAATCTCAATAATAATACTTGGCATCTGCACATTGCTGTTTCCATTCCAGTCATCCCCTGACGACCCAGTCAAGAATCAGAGCTTCTTGTGGGTAGATTCAGTGTAATATGTAGTAAGAGAGTGCCTGCTCTGAAGAATTGACTTTTCAAATGGTGTGAGGGGGAAGTGTCCCAGGGCTGAGGCAAAACTAGGACAAAAATGTGGAGTTCCTGAGGGCTAGTGCCCTACCCACTGAATTATGCTTCCTCCTGTATTCAAAGCGATCTACAGACACCACCTAACTCCTACAACTCTGCTGTTCGGCACGTGGCTATAATTAATTATACCCATTTTCTATGTGGGAGGGTGGGGAAAATGATACAGAAAGGGGAAAAGATTTGCCCAGGGGCAACACAGGGAGTTAGTGGCAGGCTTGGGCATGGAATTGCCATCCTGTACTCCCCCCATTAGAGCACATGTAGCTTATAGCTTTGTTAGAGGGGTGTGAAAGGGAGGTACACAAAGCTAATCCTATACATGAATGCAGAGGCCCCAGCATACACAAACTTATATATAAAATCCTCAGTGATTTAAATGAGATATAGGTCTGTATTAACCAGATTATATATTAGACAGTCTGCACCAAACTAATATGTATCCCGCTCATGGTATTGCTATAATGCACATTTATAAATGCTGGGATGTTATGATAGCAGAATTCATTAGGAGTATGTTTATTCTCTGTTAAGTTGACTTAATAAGGTCGGTTTTAAGTTGACCTAAAGTTGACCTTGTTAAGGACTTAGCGAGTCCACATTACAAACACCTGTAGACCCACGTCCACCCTAACAGCTGCTAGGTCAACTTAACACTTATGTCAACCTTATTAAGACTTAATAAGATCGACTTAAGGGCTATGCCCCATCCATACTGGCTTAAGTTGACTTAATAAGGTCGACTCGAGCATTTAGTCAACCTTAAGAGGTGGTGTTATTAAGTCAACTTAAGAAAGCACTTAAATTGACTTAATAAATTCCCATTGTGGACAGACCTTTCCTTAGAGCGACTGAAGGAAGGTTAAGTTTAATTAAGGGTCCAGAGTAGACATGCCCTAGGACCTTCCCACATTCATGTCTGATATCACACAGCAGAAGTCAGCTTTGGAATTAGAAAATATGAAGCCCATCAAAGACAAGATTCATGGATACTGAATCCTGGCACAGTTTTGGACGCATCTCTTTGCTCAACTGGCATAGAATGTGGCATCTGAAACAGAGACAAGGAAATGTGCAGGGCAAGTAATTAAAGAACTGCTGGGCTAGATCTTGGGTGAAGTATAAAGTAATTTTAAACTTATAAACAGCCATGAATCCTTCATGTTAGGGAATGAGATGACCCTTGTGGTCCTTTCTAATCTTGTGATTCTGTATTTAATCTAAGTGGTTTTGCAGATGTCTCATGGAAACACACATTCTGTGTAAGGTGACCATGCTGCAAGATAAGGGGTTCTTCCTGGAAGGATATATATATATATTTAATATAATACTTGTTTGTCACTAGACAGAAACTTTGGACTCGTGAACACTTTTCATAATGAATCACAAGTGTAGTCAATCAATACATTTCTCTGAGAGTGGACTTTTCCCTGTGAAAGAGTAGATTTAGTCTGTAATAGTTACCAGCAGTTTTATCCAGTGCCCAAAGGGTACATTTTTTGTGTCTTATTCAGTCACCAATCAAATCTGTTCCATTGTCCTCAGCAGAAATTGGGTCAAATTCCTGCTGGAGAGTGGAGGAAGCAAATTTATCACATACTCCAAGATTGGCAATATGATCTTATGGAGGCTGCTTCTTTCAGGAGAATCATTTAGAAATCTTGGAATGAATTTCACTAAACTCAGTGGGATTCTAGTGAGTCTGTGGTGGAAAACAGCTAAAAAGACAAATGCGAAATTCTTCCATTCCCTAGACACAACGATCTCCTGTCTGGTCCACTGCGTGGCTCTCCACTCCATGCTTACACAAGGCACAGAACTGTCACTCATGTCAATAGGGCACTGAATTCAGAAGATGCAATGGAAATCCACACTATGACTAAGAGGATTTAGTTTCCACTCAACTGTATCCATTGTAACATGGATGTGGAGGGGAGATAAAATAAAATCTCAGGCTCATTGTAAAGTTCCTGGCCTCTTGGCTCCTTGCTGGTCTCCTTCCATAAGCTCTTTGATAAATTTAATCTCTCTGCTGTTTGACTCATGTCATGTTAGGTTCACTGGCTTTACCACAATCTCCCTTGAGGAATGAGGATAAGACAAGACTTAATGGAAGTCACAGTATTTATGGTTGTCCCCCTTTTATTCATAGCCTTTATATATACATACAACATTCTGCTGGTCATGAACTCAAAGGGCCTGGATTGAGAACAAAGCATGACAGGAAAGTATTTTCTCAACACTGATCTTTTGGCATGGGATTTGGCCTTTAAGATACAATTGTTTTATTTTATCCATCTATGCATTTTTACAGATCAAGCTGGGTGGTCTTAAAGACACCTTATAGAATCGTAAGCTGCCTTGGGATCCTGAGCTGCAGTATCACTGAAGAAATGGAAAACACGAGACTGCTCTAAATCCTTGAATGCTGCTTGTTCAGAGGCAGAGCTTAGGGACAAAGCAAGGCTGTGTGGCATTCTTCTCAAATGGTTCATCTGAGGTGAAATAGGGATGATATCTTGATATGTCACCAGCACCAGATGGTATCCACCTAAATGCTCTGAGGAACTTAGAAGTGAAATTGCAGATCTACTTAGTGTGGTATGTAACCTAGCAGTTAAATCCGCTTCTGTACCAGGTGACTGAAGGATAGCTAATATAACACCAATATTTTTAAAAGGCTTCAGAGGCAATCCTGGCAATTACAGGCCAGTAAGCCTAACTTCAGTACCACACAAACTGGTTGAAACTATAGTAAAGAACAAAATTATCAAACACACAGATGAACACAATTTGTTAGGGGAAGAGTCAATATGATTTTTGCAAACGGAGGTCATTCTTCACCAACCTGTTAGAATTCTTTAAGGGGGGGGGGTCAACACACATCTGGACAACAGTGATCCAGATGATACAATGTATTTAGACACGGTACCTCACCAAAGGCTTTCTAAGCAATCATTGCATTCGAGGGAAACTCCTTTCATGGATCTGTAACTGCTTAAAAGATAGAAAACAAAGGATAGGAATAAATACTTAATTTTCAGAATGGAGAGATGTAAATAGCAGTGCCTCCCATGAGTCTGTGCTGGAGCCAGTGCTGTTCAACATATTCTTAAATAATAAAAAATAAAAATAAAGTGGCAAAATTTGCAGTTGATACAAAAGGACTCAAGATAGGTAAGGTCAAAGGTAACTACAGAGAGTTAGAAAAGGACATCGCAAAGCTAGGTGACTGGGCAACACAATGACATGATAGTTAATTTTAATAAATTCAAAGTAGTACAAAATGGAATCCCAGCTATACTTACAAAATGTGAAGTCTGAATTAGTTGTTAGCACTCAAGAAAGAGATCCTGAAGTCATTGTGGCTAGGTTTCTGAAAACATCTGCTCAGTGAGCAGTGGCAGTCAAGAAACCCCAACAGAATGCTAGGAACCATTAGAAAGGAGAAATAATAAGAGAGTATGTAACATAATGTCACTGTATAAATCCATGATACACATACATCTGGAATACTGTGTCCAGTTCTGATCACCCCATCTCAAAAAGAATACATTAGAACTAGAAAAGGTACAGAAAAGAGCAATAGGAATGATAACAAGTGTGGACAAATCTATCATTTGGAGGGAGGTTAAAATAATCTGGGACAAGTCAGCTGCAGAATTCCACTTCGAGCACTTCTGTCACACTTTTATAAAACCTGCTAATATCTTTTGAATGGATATTTGTTTCTGTATTTCTTATTAAATTATCCATTGCATATGATAAACATTTTATTGCAAATATTTTCAAATTGTTTGGGGGTTAAAAAGTTCAGATTTTGAAATTTTGAAACCATTGTAATTCAGCTTTTACAGAGTTTTAAGAGCACTGGACCATCTCCTACCTCCTGCATCACGCAGGCCATTAACATATAGTGCTATATAATGAAAGCCAGTTGTACATTTCTATTTCTCCTGATCCTGTTAGGGTGGTTTTGTTGCTTACACCAGGTCTTTACAAATGTGCTGTGTACCGAAGGGCCATCCCCGAGCCATAACTAAAGAATGCTGCTCCTGGGGTGCGTTCCAATTGGAACATGCCTCTTACAACAGGAAGAACCTGGGGCAAGTGGCGCAAAGCGTGCCCTTTAATGGAGTGGCTCAATGGAGCTGCACCAGTGCGCCTGGAGCAAAACCCAACTCGCTCCGCCGTAGTTATGGCTCTGGGCCAACCCAGAAAGTGAGGATCCTAGGTGTGAGGCACTGAAGGGAAACCCTGCTGGCAAAAAGCTGCCATCACCAGAGCCATAACACTGTTTCGATCAGAATGTGCCCCTGGCAATTAGTGGCACTTAGACTTGGGGCTGGTGCTGCAAAATGCGTCTTTTAATAGAGTGGCTCTATTGAGCCTCTCCGGTGCGCCCCAGGCAAAGCCCTATTCACCCGACCATAGTTACAGCTCTAGCTATCACCATTTGTTTTGGCAGCATGGTGGAGTTGTGAACTTCTAGGATGCTTGAACCGCCTCTTGGTAAAGGCATGATGGGGCAAATAGAAAGGTTCTCTCAGTGAGGGGAACCTTCCCAGCTCGGTCTGCCAGATTCTAGATGTGTGGCTATTGTTTCCCCACCAGAGGTGTCAATGCCATGTGGCCCGGGGGTGTCAGACCACCTGAGCCTCAGGCCCAGCCCCAACTAATTCTTGCTGAGCAGTGCAGGCCCGGTGGGTCAGCCTGCTTAAACTCAGCTGCTGCCCCTCCCTGGAACGTGCAGCTGAGTCACGTAGGCCACGGCAGCAGCAGAGAGAGAACTTTAAATCCCTCTGAAGGGAGAAGCCGCTTGCATGCCTTGTGAATGACTCACCCTCCCCAGACAGAACAAGCAACCAGAGCCATAACTAGTAGTTTTTGTGCCTGGGGCAAGCAGCCCCAGACACACCCCTCCCCTCCCGGGGGCCCTGAGCCGTCCTCAGGCCCGATCCATCACCAACCAGGCGGCTAGAGATGGATCCGGATCCCTGCAGCCTGCTGATGGCAGTGGGAGATTTCCACTGCCGGTGGCAGGCTGGAGGAATCTGGATCTGTTCCAGATGCCGCTGGAGGCAGTGGAAAGCTCCCGCTGCCACCAGCAGGCCGCAGGGGGACGGAGCCATTCCCAGCTGCCATCGGAGGTTCTGGGAACTTCCCGCCACCGCCAGCAGGCTGCAAGGGGATGGATCCAGATCCGGCAGTGGCAGCGAGCCTCAGTGGAAGCCCCAGGCGTGGAGTGTTAGAGGGTGCAGGGGGTGGATCTGGCTCCCCACAGCATCAGGGAATGGATCCGGATCCACTCCCAGCTGCTGTGGTAAGCCAGATCCAACCCCCTGCACCTCCTAACGCTCCGCGCCTGGGTCTTTGCCCTGTTCGTCCTGGCCTAGTTATAGTCCTGCAAACAGCAGGCAAATTAACACTGTTGTGTGTGGTGTGGGTGGGATGGGGGATGCTGGAGGGGATCAGCCCTTCTGATGGTCAGACCAGCGGGAGCTATGGGCAGTTCTCCCCCGTAGCAGAGGTAGCGTGAGCAGGGGGATCTCACCCCAAATGGAGATGGTGCAGCTGGGGCCCCGGGGCTCTCCCCTTTTCCCCCAAACCCAAGTAGCATGGCCAGGTGATTCCCCTCCCACCCCCCAGCTCAGGCGGGATGGCTGTGGGGGCTCACTCCCCAGCAGAGGCAGCATGACTGGGCTTTCTTCCCTCTCCCCCCTTCCCCAAAGCCCAGGCTGCATGGTCAGGGGGCTGCAGGCGGCTCTACCCCTCTCCCCAAGCCCAGCCAGCATGACTGGGGTGGATCTCTCTCCTCCAGAGCTTTCCCCAGGACTTGAAATTGGGGGGGTGGAGAGGGAGTGTTGGGGTGCTCACTCAAAAGGAATAACACTGTTACTAGCTGATAACTGGGGGGTACTGGGAAATTCAGGAGGGGTGTAAGGAAGGGTGGACTGACCAGGCTCTCTCCCCTCTTCCCTCTCCAAGCCCAGGTGGCATGGTCAGGGGGCTGCACACAGCTCTACCCCTCTCCCAAAGCCCAGCCAGCATGCGTCGGGGGGGTGACTCTTTTACCTCCAGAGCTTTCCCCAGGACTTGAAATTATGGGAGGGTGGAATAGGTGGGGTGTAGGGGGATGCTGAGCTGCTCACTAAATTAGTATAACACTATTACTAGCTGGCAACTGGGGGGATGTTGGGAAATTCAGGGGAAGTATGGGGGGTGTTAGGAAAATCCCTGCCCCCTCCCTCAAAGGGAAGGTGGGGGGCTCTCCACCCCCAACCCAGGCAGTGTGGCAGGGGTTTCTCCCCCTTCCCTCAAGCCCAGGAGCTATGACCATGGGGCTGTAACACACCCCCACCCCAAGCCCCGGCTTCATGCCCAGGTGGCTCTCCCGCTGAGGTCTACAAACACCATACATAGTTATTTATAAGCACTAACAGATCAAAGTGCAGGTATAACCAATGGCTAAAAACCAAAATGAAATATATTGCAATGCTGGGAACACAGTCTTCTTCCCTGGGAGCGGGAGGGAGAGGCAGGAGCACTGAGTTTTTCACTTAGTCCAGCAGTATCTCATTATGGCCTTAAGCAAGTCACTTAACCTCTCTTGGGAGTGGTCCTGCTTTTTTTGGCAGGGGGTTGGACTAGATGACCTTGTGGGGTCCCTTCCAACCCTATGATTCTATGATTCTATGATTCTATGTTCCCCAGTTTCTTCAGCTGTAAAATAGACCTACCCCACAGAGGGTTTAGAAGACTTAGTTAATATTTAAGTACTTCAAGATGTTTGGTCTTAGGGGCAATTGAATTGCAAAGTATTGTTAAGTATTAAATGTTATTTTTGTTGCTGGGGGTCTCTCATTTCTCTCCGGCTCCTGTGTCTTGCTGCCTCACAGCTCCTGTGGGATCATTGATCACCAGCCATTTGCAGACATATCCAGAGGCGTAGCCGCATCTGACGAAGTGGGTTGGAGCCCACAAAAGTTTATGCCTGAAGAAATCTGTTAGTCTGTAAGGTGCCACAGGACTCTATTTGTTTTGCATTTGAAGACATGATTTTCATCCTGTATTTTGTTCTTTTCTTTCTAGGGTAGATCCTTCTTGCTTCTCCGGGATTTGTTTGCATTATTCAGCCATTAAGGTGGTACTTGCATTTCATCAGGATAGGCTGTTGTTGACTGATCCCATCACACACGCCCTTCATCCACACACCTGTTGACACATTTAAATGAAATTACACAATATATACCTAAAACAAGTTTCATCAAGAATATGAAATGGAGTTCCAGGTTCACAGTATGGATCTTTGTTGGACATTGGTCTTAATGTCTATTATACTGAGTTAGTTATTTTAGTTATGATATTAAAGAACGGATACAGTGTTTCCTAACAGGTGCTTTAAAAGAAGAATCTATTCATTTTGTTAATCTTTGTCCCTACATTGTAGCTACAGAAGTCTTAAGCCAACACTAGCAGGATGATTACAGTTAGGGAAAGGAATTCCTTGAGTGAGTACAATGGTATTAATTTATGCAGTATTGCTAATTTCAAGAGATCAAAAATCATGAGATTGGCAAAAGAAGTCATGAGATTTGAGAGTTGTACTGGGACATCTTGAGTGAAGCTTCATTTTACCTACCAATATTGTTGCTTTTGATAAATCTGCAAGAGTTGACATGTCTGCATAATTTATGTGCTTTGCTTTTGGGCCTGTGTGGAAAAAAGCCACAGTGGAATAATACTTGTTATTTCTGTAGGCTTAAAGTAAAAGTTCCAAATGAAAAGCCTAGCTCCTGTAACTTCCCAACCAGAGACAAAAGACTTTGCCCGTTTCTACAGTTTGGGTTACAACAGAAATCCCAAAATGAGCCTAAGAAAGGACATACTGGGCTTAAACAGGTGCCTCTCGAGCATCCTCTCCAGCCACTCAAATCGTGAACCTACCACCCATTAGAAAAATGCCGTCTGTCTGCAGTTTGTTCAATAGGTCACAATGCTTTCAGTACCAAATATGCTCAGGTAACAAATAACTTCTTTCCCTTAGCAGCCTCCCTGCCACAGCTCCAGAGATCTGAAAGTAACTGGGTTCTTTTCTCTTTCCTTCTCATACAGCAGCAGCTAAATTCTGCCTTGAGTTACACCTGGCTTGAGCAGTCCTGGGGTCTTCAAATTCAGCAGCCTTTGGCACATGTATTAGTGCTACTCTTTCAGTTGGTATGTAAAGCACAAGTGCAATTTAGCAAATAATTCTAAAGATGAAACTAGAAAAATTTCTGAAGATTTAAAAAAAAATGGTTGAGGGTCCAACTGAATTTAGAGTTGGGTGAGATGAGGGTATGTTGTGACCGCAGGGAGCCAAGCAAATGGCGAGAGGGAAGGGGAAATAGCTGGGGTGGGGGGTATGAGGAGGCAGGTGAGGTGTGGGTGTACTGCTGAGAGCCCGTCAAGCTGGGAAGGGGAAATAGGGAGGTTTGGGGATGAAATGGTGGGAGGGTAGTAGGGGACTTTAAACAAGTAGACAGCCTCATTTAATTCATGTGCATAAAGGAATTCCTTTCCCTGACTGTATTCATCCTGCTAGTGTTGGCGCAAGGCTTCTGTAGCCACAACGGAATAAACATTTCTGTCAATGGTGCAGGAGACAAAAGAATCTAACATCTTCTATCCAATTGGAGGTGGCTCTGTAGAGCTAACAACAGTACAAAGAGTAAAACCTTACTTTTAGCAGTAAAAGTGAAATACCCTGAAAGAGCAGACCTCTTTCAGTGAGTGCCATTTTATTATTGCCACTTTTCAGATTGGAATACTATTTAATTTTTCTACTCTTTGGTTTTGCCCTCCTACAAACTGCACAGCATAAGAATACTTAGCAGGCAGCAAGCCAAAAACTTAAGCTTTCTCTTACTGAAAAGTTCCAGAGAGTACCTGTGTATCAGTCTAGCTCAGCAAAACAAACAAGGAGCCCTGTGGCACCTTTGGAGACTAACAAATTTATTTATTGCATAAGCTTTCATGGATGCAGTCCATTTTCAAGCATGTGACAAAGTGGGACTTTTTTTTAGACTTTAAAAATGCCACTAAAAATTTGCAGTGTCAGATGTATTTCTGACCTGCACCAGAAAAATAAATAATTAATTCATGTAAAAACAAATCTAGCATATTGGGAGGGGCCACCACCAACAATGATTTGAAGAAAAGAGTGGTTACTTCCCAGTAACTGTGGTTCTTTGAGATGTCTGCACTCATTCTCCATCCTTGCTTGTTTTGACTTAGCATAAAGAAGGGACTGAGTGTTACTATAAGGAGGATGGATCATATTTGAGAACTGTTTATTTTTCACTGTTTAAATTCAATCCACTTATATTAAATTATTTCAGGCACGTTAATGCATTCGGTGAAGCATGATACCTTCAGACATGTGGGTCTAAGCCTGGGCTAGGTCAGTGGGGCTGGGAGAGGGGGCATGGCTGACGCTGTGGCCAGGAGGTGGAGTTCAGATCTGGTTGGTGTGTGGGCCCCAGCTAATCTTCATATGTAGCAATGCTCCTGTCCCAGGCACTGCCTGAACTAGATGGGGTGAAAATTATGTTCAGGAAGGGAATGGTCTTTTTTCCCAAGTACTCATCATGTTGTGCCAACAAACGATTAAGCTTCACAACATCCCACAGAGGTGGTAAATGGTAACACACTGTTTCCTTTCTTCAGCAAATCAGCAGGTACTGCAGTTAATGACACATGTAAGTTCAAAAACTGAAAATAAAATCTCCATATACATCCAATGTTCTGTAAATCCCTGTATATCAAGTAAAACATTAGCACAAGATCCAAACAAGTAGCCATGTTAGTCTACTTCAGTAAAACTAGCAAGGAGTTCTGTGGCACTTAAAGACTAACAAACTTATTTATCACATGGGCTTTTGTCGGAGAAAATCCCACTTTGTCAGGGATTTTCTCCCACAAAAGCTCATGTGATAAATAAATTTGTTAGTCTTTAAGAGCCACAGGACTCCTTGCTTGATTGGCACAAGAGGGAGGGAATTCTAGTCATTAGCCAGTGAACTGCCATACTTGCCCACTGACAGATACGGCAGCTTCTTTCCTATTGGCTTGGTGGCTATCTGGCACTGCAAATTCAACTAGGCTGCTGGCAGTTTGAGCCAGTAGGGATGCTGTTATGTCTGACACAGAACATCCTGTTGTATGCCAGCGTGACGTGCTTGTTAATGTGATCATCTCTTACATCCAGTTTCAAGCTGGTGCCTAAAAGCATGTGACATTAGAATTGAAACAAGAGTGTTTTGAATCCTGTGCTATTTTGGAATCAATCTTTGATTCATTTAGCTTGCACCCATCTTCAGACTGTACATTGCTATTTAAAAACATGGACACATTAAAGTGAGTTGCTAGGATGCCTGTGTCAAACACTGTGGCTGTTTACTCAAAGAACAGGATGGATAGCGACAGTGCTTGCACGCTGCATGCCATGCCAGACCACCCCTGATGTTCAGCTTTAACGCAGAAGGCACCCTTCCATGGGTCCTGACTCCATGCCCATTCCATGGAGGCTGCCAGCAAGTCTTGACGACTGCTGTCTGTCTGTGGCAGTGGATTTTACAAGGTGGACACTTGCCTGCTACTAATTGGACTGAGACCACTCATTCATTCACACAGATGATGGACCAGCTGTCAGATCTTAATGAATATCACTATCACCATAACCGTTTCCATCCTTTCAGGCATTCATTCCTTTATTCTGAACAACAGCCAATGCTCTTTCCTTCCCAACTTCCATCTGCTTAACACAAACCAGCTATAATCCTAGTCCAAAGAGTCCCTGAGGGCCTCAGCCTTGAGCAGGGCCTGATAGGCGAGGCAGTGGTCTGATGTTTCAAGGTGCAACCCAGACCAGGGAGGGGCTATGTCACTCTCTGCCCTGAAACATGGGATGCCCCACAATGCTTTGCTGCCGTAGCTCCCTAAGGGAACTGCTCTTGAACAGCATGTAGGTCATACCCTGAGTTAGTGGCTCCCAATCATTTTGCCTTGCAGGCCACAGGTATCATTTTTACAGTCCTGAGAGGCCACCAGACTTTGTCAACAGGCTCCACCCTCCCCTGAAAAGCAGTTTGCCTCCTTGCTCACTGATGTCCCATTTTCCTGGTTGCAGCAAGGAAACTGAACACATCATGCAGCTCCGCGTGCTCTATCTGGATCTGAAGACAGTGGCCCTGTCTGCAACCAGAGAGATGGAAAAAATCAGTGTTCCCCTCCCCTTGCTCTGGGTCCAGCAAGGACACTAGCACCTGTGGTCCTAGGCAGAATGCTTTGCAGTGCTGTCTAATACACTCAGGTGGATGTGAATGCTAATCTCCTATCCCTTTGGTTGCATCGAGGAGCCTGCATCCATCTTTTAGCCGTGCAGAAACACACTTTGTCTGGGTCCTTAGGCAGTGATTCCATTCTGCAGGCAGCAGGAGGGAAGCCAAGGGCCACTTTGAAGTCGCCGAGGGCTACTTTTAGCCCCTGAAACACAGGTTGAGAACAGGGCTGGCACAAGGTTTCTGGGCACCCTAAGCAATGGGGGATTTTGGTGCCCCCCTCACACCACTGATGCCCCTCCATCTCGCCTGCGGGAGCTGACCCCAGTCAGGGATCCGGATCTAACTGCAGACAAGGTGTGGTGCCACCTCCACTGCCGGGATCCAGCTGTGGTCTGGGAGTGGCAATGCTGCTGCTGGGATCTGGCCCCGGCTGGGGATCTGGATGCAGCCACGGACGGGGTGCAGCACTGCTGCCGTGGGGAAGTGGCTGCAGGGGGGCGGATCTGCGCCACAGGTGGGGAACCCCTTGGCACCCCCTAATTTTCCACACTCTAGGTGACTTCCTCGGGCACCTCTATGGGTGGATTGGCCATGGTTGAAAACCACTGCCCTGTGTACAGCTACAGCCCTTTCCAGCAGCTCTGAACCCAGTTGTCAGCAAACACCAGCCATACTCTGCCTCCCACCAGTCTGAGTTCCTACTTGCAGTGTGATCACAACACTCTCCCAGTTCAGAAATGCCCCTCAGAAGATGGGTGCTCTGCCCTATTCTGTGCTCTGCTGGAGTTAACCACAAAGTTCACAACAGTGCATTAATTTTGATTAAAGAACAAGGTAAATTTATTTAACTACAAAGCGATGACAGGTTGTAAGTGAGTGTCCTAAGGCATTAAAACCAGACATCATTACAAGAAAATTAAACACAAAACTCTCCCTAGTGTTAGAACTTTACAAATTAGGCTTTGTATAAAGTCAAATTCTTACTACATGCTTTGATCTCCAGGCCAGGATCCATCCCAAACTCAAGGAGCTGGATTCCTTTGTCTTCCTAACTACAAGAAAATGGACAGGGAGAGAGCATTCAGAGCATACCCTTTGTTTTTATAGTTCAGTCGCCCTTTGAAATACATGTTCCTAGAGTGACCTCCAAGATAAACTTCTTTCAAGCTGTGTGCAAGGAGACATGGGATTTTCTGGGGAGGAGGTTATTATAGTGTTTCTGTTCTCCAGTGCATGCTGAAATACAGATTTTTTCCTTTCTTTTTCACTTTGTCACAGTCTGAGGAGGCTGGTTAGAGCTTATGTACAAATTGAGGTAACAATAGACATACTTGTCTTTCAGTGGCTCCCAATGTTTTCCTTTACATGGACCAGTACATCATCATTGAAAGCTTTTACAGACCACCATGTACACAAGCCATTTTAAACATTTTTAACATAGCCTATAGCTGATGGAAATCAAAGATATATCAAGTGGTATTAAAAACACAGATATTTCTAGTAATTTATTATGCTCACTCACAAGCATATTGCACTCATCACAGTACATTTATCTGCAGTAGGCCTACCAGTGGGGAAACGATAACACTTACCTAATGAGAACACTGCTGTTGTTTCACAGACATCAAGAGAATATTATCTTATGTAAGGATGTTTGCAAAGCAAACTACATTGTGAATAATAATGTAACATCAAATATAATACATAAGGAGTACATGGGATTATATTATTATTATATTGTTTTCCCACCCACCAATGGACCACCTGCAGTACTCTCGCAGACCACCAGTGGTCCATGGACCACAAGCTGGGAACCATTTGTTTAAGGCAGCCTTGCCTGGCTAGTTCCAAGGGGCTACGGAATTTGAACAGTTACCTTTAGCATAATGTAAGAGGGATTTCATAACTTCATATATAATGCTGCTATGGACATTTCACACTGATATTATTGACTGGAAAATTATCAGTTTTCAAAAGATATCTCACAAGGCATATTTTGTAAAAAGATTATTACAATAGATCAGACATGGACAAACTGCGGCTCGCGAGCCGCATGCGGCTCTTTAAAGAAAAATTGCGGCTCCCGGGAAAGCGCAGGGGGGAAGGGCGGCATGGCGGGAGCCAGGGGTGAGAAATTTGCAGTGGTCGGGACAGCAGAGAGATGGTGGCAGGGTGAGAGCTGGCAGCGGAGGAGCAGCCTTGTGAGAGTTGCAGGAAAAAGCAGCGTGGTCAGATCCGGGGGAGCGGCAGCACTGGGGGAGCCCTCAGGGGAAAAAAAAGCCTGGTCAGAGCTGGGAAGGGCCGCATTGTGAGAGCCTCACCGGCAGAAAAAAGCAGCGTGGTGAGAGCCAGGAGCAGAGGGGCGGCATTGTGAGAGCCAGCAGGGAAAAGCAAGTCCTCAGTTAGGTGGAAAGAGAAGCACGCAGACCAAGTGACTGCCAGATTCCACAGTTTACCCACACAATATTAATTCTACCCTCCTTGTCTGTGTGTATTATGATACAGTTTTTAATTACATCAGTGCATGATTTTTTAAACAAACACTTTTCTTTTTTGATATTGTTTTCTGAGTAAATATTTTTAAAGCTGTCAACATAAATTGATCAAAAACAAGTCTACAATGAACTACAGATAAGTGATGATAATTAGCAATTTAAACCTGAAAAGCAATTGTAAATTAATTTTTTTCTTTTTTAAAAAACACCCAGCATTTCCAGATATTGTAATATAATGCAAAATTATTTCTCTTGCATTTCTATTTTGAGAATTAAATAAGAATCATCAGAAATGACTGAAAATTGACACAAGTACAGGTAGTCCTCACTTAGTGACCGGGTTCCGTTCCTGAAACCTGGTCGATAAACGAATTGGTCACGAAATGAGGAGCAGCCCTTACCGGTATTTCAGGCATAATGTACTTTACTGGTAGTGGGTTTTTCAACCATCGGTAGATAGTTTTAATGTCACCTTTGCATCATTTATAACATTTTTAATATATATTTTAAATGTTTTAAGCTCTAATGTACTGAACTTAGTTTGCATAGTGTACTGTAAATATAGGTAATCTGAGAGAGTTGATGCGAGTTCTCGTACATTGCCATAATACCAACTCATCAGAGAGCCGGTCATAACTCTGAGGGGTCACTAAACAAGTAGGTCACTAAGTGAGGACTAGCTGTATTACATCCAAAACCTCTGACTACTGCCAAAAGGTTATTAAAAAAAAACCCCTGTATTCAAAGAATGATACAAGTACTTATTATGGATCATGGTTCATTTTCAGCATGCAGAATGATTTAGACTTAAGATAGACCACCACTACTGAAAACTGGCTTTAGAAAAAAAATTCCTTAAGTCCATTGAACAAGTGTGCCAGAGACATCAGTATGTTATTTGTTTGCAGAAGGAACTGCTAGCACATTTATTTTATAAGAAAATTTTAATTAATATAACTGAGTCAATTACCAAGATAATTTACATTCACTGCAAAGTTCAATAGCAACACTATACTTCTACTGATTAAATAGTATAGTTTGTTGTATATCAGTAGTATAGTTTGTTGTATACCTTTGTTGTATACCGGTAGTTAAAATCTATTTATATTTCACTGCAGTCTTCATGAATGACTCTATGGGTATCTGAGCCCATTAGACGAGAGTAATTGTTGTGAAGGGCTGAGGACGGAAAATTGTGTTGTAAAGTTTCCGAAAAAAATCTCTCACCAATAAAGATTTTACTTTGTATTATAAAAACCAGATATTGATATTTAGGATTTATACAGGGCCTGACCCCAAACTGAATAAACTCAATGGGATTTTTTCCATAGTATCTTCTGTGCATGGACTCCAAAGCTCTTACTGACACAGGCTCTGATCTTGCACTTTCTGTCCCCCTAAATTCTCATTGATCTGTTGTGATTCTGAACTGAAAAGGTATCCCTGTGTGCATCTCTTCACAGGATTAAGATGAGAGCAGTATTTTCCCTTACTGTTACTCTCATTTTAAAACGGGCATCGCTGGGGCTGGGAAAGACCCGGGGCACGGGCCCAGTCCCGCCCCCGGAGGGCAGGCCACACCCCCTGGCCCGGGATGGGGCCAGGGGGAGGCCGTGGCGCTGCCGCCGCCAGCTGGGCCGTGCTGCTGTGCAGCGCGGCTCAGCCTAGCCTGGCCCGGCCAAGTGCGGCCGGGCCCACAGCTGCGGCCCTGGATCCCCAGCCGGGGACGGGGCTGCCGCGGCCGCATCCAGACCCCGGCTCCCCAGCGGGGGATGGGGCTGCCACGGGTGGCCAGCCGGGCCCCGGATCCCTGGCCTGGCCGCCGGTGGCTAGGCGACCCTGTCCCCGGCTGGGGATCCGGGACCTGGCCAGCAGCCCGCGGCTGCAGTGGCCCCGTCCACTGCTGGGGATCCGGGGCCTGGTTGCGGCTGCGGCAGCCCTGTCCCCGGCCTGGGATCCAGGGCCGCGGCCACGGGCCCGGCCTCCAGCGGCCGCTTCCCACCACACTAGGCCAGGCTAGGCTGAGCCGCGCCACATGGCAGAGCAGGCTAGCTGGCGGCAGCAGCGTGGCCACCCCCTGGCCCTATCCCAGGCCAGGGGGCAGGGCCTGCCGGGCGGCCAGATAGGCCCCGGATCCCTGGCCGGAGACACGGCTGCCGTGGCCGCGGACCGCCAGGGATCGGGCCCCGGATCCCCGACCTAATTGGGCTGGAGACCCGGGGCACCAGCGTTGGGACCCGGGGCACGTGCCCCATGTGCCCAGCGCTAGCGACGCCACTGTTTTAAAATTAATTGTGTCTGAGTCCTCCGACCTTTTGTCTTCACTGTTCATGAGTATTTTAGTGAACAAGTTTACTGGCAGAAATATTGGCAGGGAAGCGGGGGCATGGTAGGTGCCAGGATGGGGGTGGGAGGCAGAAGTGTGGCATGGTTGGGAAGAGCAGAGAAGCAGCAGCGTGGTAAGGGATGGCAGGGAAGCAGCAATGGGGGTGGGGAAGAGAAGCATGACATGGTCAGAGAAGCCATAGCATATTTAGATTTCTTCATAGGCCCTAATGCAGCTTACTCATTGTTAAAATATAATCATGTTTTACAAGTCAAATCAAATCAAATCAAATCCTAAACATGATGTGGAATACTAAGAAATGAAAATACAAAGGAGAAAAGTATAAAACTGAACATAGATTACTTTCAATTTTTGGCACAACTTAATGCTGTGAAGCATCATATTCCACAATGAAATTCAAAACATTGTGCAATACTTAGAGATCAGCATCTCAGAGCTTTTATCTGCTGCACTGGCAAGTTACTACCCAGACTTAAAAAAAAAACTTGCCACAAGCCTGTAGTGTTCTACATCTAGCAACAACTAATTTTTTACTGTATAGGCCTAGTTTCATGGAAATCTTAAATAATTATTAGAATCTGACATTAGTGGATCAATATTTGCCCCATTTTTACGATAAACTTAAAGTGCACAATGAATTTTAAGCTTGGTAATTTTGGAGTAGGTAAAAATGTGGTTATATGCCTCAGTGCAGCTCTTGAAGGTTTAATAATTGACTTGTGAGGCTCTTGAGTTCTCTAAGTTTGGCCACCCCTGCAACAGATTATAGGCTATGAATACAAGGGCGCATTTAGTTAAACTGTACAAACACATTGTGAGTGGGAGTCTCAGATGCAAAGAGATTACAATCTAAACAAACAAGAGACGAAGGATGAAGGGGAAACAAGAAGCACAGAGAAGCCAGGTGACACACTAGAGTTAAGAATACAAGCCAGCACCTCAGAGACCTGGGGTAGTGCCATGGATACTGCCAGGTCACACTGCCCCTGCAACTGGGGCCTCCTGGGATAATCCCCTGAATGTGAAAAAATCAGGGTAAGCTGTAAAACCAGGGGCCAAACTCCCAAACCACTGACGGGTGGTATTTAAACCAGTCTCCCAGTCAGTAACAAAACATGCTTCTGATTCCCCACACTGGTCATCACAAAGCACGACACAATAGAAATAGCCCCCATTACTGCACATCAGCTCCTCTGCTCTCCACCTTGCCACTTGGTCTCTTAAAGAAATAGGTTCTCCCAACCCCAAAGGGCCAGCACATTACCCCGAACAATATAGGGTTATCTCTCATCAAAAATACCACTCTGCCAGCCAGTCCTTTAGTAACTACAACTAAAGGTTTAATATTAAAAAAAACAAAAAAAACCCCAAAATATGAGAGATGTTAAAGGGTCAAAGTGAATCACATACATACAAATGATTTAGATTCCATAGAAAGCAAGTCCTTAACGAACTGGGAGTTTGCAAGTTAGTCCAATTTCTCCATGAGATACCCAGCATCTGGGGTGGGCCTCAGTCCTTTGTCCAGTCCCTGAGGAATAATTCCAGATGTGGGTGTTGTTTGCAGATTGGAGACTAAAAACAAAATGGAGTTGGGGGCTTCTCCCGGCCCCGCCCCGGGACAGAAGCGGGGCACCCGGGGAGTCCCAGAGCTGCACTTCCACCGGCCCTGCCCTGGGACAGAAGTGGGGCGCCTGGGGATTCCTGGGGTGGGGCTTCCCCCGGCCCCTGCAGCGGGGGAAAGAGCTGGGCACTCCTGGACCCCACCGCTTGGCTTGGGGGCAGCCCTGGTGGCAGGGTGAGCCGCCCAGGTAGCGGCCACCCCACAGGGGCTGCAGCCCCCCTGACCAGGCAGCAGGGTGAGCCATACGGGCAGCGGCCATCCCGCGGGGGGATGCCCCGGGGGGTGCCCCAGCCAGCTTCCCCTGGCCTCCCCTTGCTGGGGGTAGAGGGGGTGGTGGGCGCTTCAGCCAGCTTTGCCCGCTGCTTTCCCTTGCTGGGGGCAGGGGGGCAAAGTGGCTGAGACATGCGATTCCCCCCTTCTCCCAGCAAGGGGAAGCGGCGGAGGAAGCCAGCTGGTGCACGCGCCGCCCCCCTGCACTCCACTCAGCACCCTGGCCAGGCTGCTGATCCCTGGCCAGGGTGTTGGGGGGGATAGGACCTTACTCCCAGGGTGCTATGCACCCTGGGAGGAAGATCATTGTTATTTTGAAACAATCATTGTTTCAAAATAACATGTCCAAATGGCGTTATTTTGAAACAACTGGTTTTGAAATAGCCCTTCTTTCGAAACCAAAGTGGTTTAAGCCATTTTGAAACGACAACTCTTGTTTCAAAACGAGGGGCTCCCTCGTTTCAAAACAAGAAAACGTTGTGTGGACGTAGGGGCTTTTATTTCGAAACAACCAGTGCTGTTTCGAAATAAAAGCCTTGTGTGGACATACCCTAATACATATAGAACACCTTCATATAAACCACAGAATCATTCCTAGCCAATTACAACCTTCCCATTGATACCAAATATGACATATCACAAATGGATTATTGCAAATATGAAGTATTATTAATATGCAAAATACTACTACTACTACTACTACTACTAATAAATGATTGTCTAAATCCAGACAGCATCACAACCACCCAACAAAATGGCTCTGTACCTAAGTAATGTATGTATTTCATCTTCTCCACAGGCTTATGAACAGTAGGTGTTGCAGAGTATTCTCTGTAATGTCTCTAGCTTGCAAACAGTATCTCTTTGCAACAATTCACCTGGATGTCTTCAAAAGCTTTGTTTTTCATTGAGAGGACAAGTTGCCACAAGCAATCCATCTGCCACCACTTAGTCAGTCCAAATTCCACCTCGCGTTGCAGTTCTTCATGTTTAGGAACTACCCCAAAACCCCATTTCCTTGACAACAGTGCAGGCTGGAGACTATGGCTATGTCTATGCCAGGGGCGCAAGTAGACTTAAAATCCCATAAGTCAACTTAAGCAAAGTCAAGGCCACATTTGCAGTTTATTAAGTCAACTTAATTGCTTGCTTAAGTCGACTTAATAACTCTTGCTCTTAAAGTCAACTTAATGATTAAGTTGACTTTATTAGGTCAACTTAAGTCAATGTAGATAGGGATTTGGCTTAAGTCAACTTAATTGGCTTCTAAGCCATCACCCACACTCCCTGAGAACCAGGAAGTGCTTGCCCTGGCCAGTCCCAGGGCAGGACAAAGCCTTGCCCACCCTGCTCCACAGAACTAGCCAGGACTAGTGCTGTGTGCAAGGATGGGGGTAGGGGGGCAGAGGCAGCCAGAGAAGAAAGCAGGCCCCAGCCTGGACCCATCAGGAGATCATGGATCACCTAGCCATTTGGGGGATGAGGCTGTACACTCCCGGCTCCAGGACAGCCAGTGGAACTGGGAGATGTACAGCAGCATCTCCCAGGGCCTGGCAGAGAAGGGGCACTCCCAGGACATCCAACAGGCCTGGGTAAAGATCAAGGACTTGAGACAGGGCCACTAAAGGGTCTGGGAGGCCATGCGGTGGGCCGGGGTGGCCACCACCACCTGCCCCTATTACTCTGAGCTGCATGCCTTCCTGGGCTGGGAGGATGACACCCTGCCTGCCAACACCCTTGACTCCACTGACGCCTGCCCCCCAACAATGACCAGAAGGAGGTCTTAGTGGATGAGAATGTGGAGCTGAGTCAGGGGGAGACCCAGGCCCAGCCACAGGGCACCATGCTGGCCCCAGACAGTGCTCGTCCAGAGCTCATCCCTGCCCTGACCCTGGACCTGGGGACACAGGTGAAGGCTCCCCCCACCCAGGACAATCAATGTGATCGGACATCTCACTGGACTCCTGCTGCACCTGCCAGTGAGTGCACCCTCCCTGCAGGCGTGTTGGTGCAGGCAGGTGGAGCAGGAACTGTAGGGGGGCCATGGCCTGGGGAGAGGCAGGGTCCTGGGGTGGGTGCAGAGGTCCTCCCATGGGGGCAAAGGGGCAGGGGGCCATGAGTGGGGTGGGGGTGTGGCTGGATATGGAGTGGGGGCACTGTTGGTGGGGTTGCCAAGGCCAGCATGCTCCCAACATCATTGCCACATGGCCTCAGGAGATGGTCCCGGGGCAGGGCTTCCTGAGGCTCACAGCCATGGGCACTGCGTCCAACCTATGTTGCAGAGCATGGCAGCTAAGAGGTCCCTGTCCCAAAGGACATGGAGTGGGAGTCAGGGGGATCGACATGGGACATCAGCTGCTGTCAGGCTGCACACTGCACTACCTCATGGGAGGAATTCCTGGTTTTTTGCCTCTGCCCTGCAGACCCTGCGCCTGTAGCACTGGCCACACCTGAGGTGTGGCCAGCCCCAGCCAGGAGGAGGAGGAGGAGGGGGCATTGCTCATGCAACAAGATCCTGGAAGACCACCTCCAGCTGGTGGAGCAGGCTGAGGCAGACCTGAGAGCGTGGTGGGAGTGGGAGTGGGAGCAAGAGTGGGAGGATGCCCATCGGTGTGTGGAGCAGAACCTGCTGTGGGAGATGGTCCACCTGCTGGAGCATCAGAACCGCACCCTGGAGCACCTGGCATGGTGCTAGGGCTCTTGGTGGGCCGAGGGTCCCCTTGCCAGGACCCCAGCAGCAGCCCTCATTGCTGCAGGACCAGGACTCAGGGTGATCTGCTGTAGGCCTGGGATCTGCTAGCTGGATGCCACTGGCAACCACACCTCCAGCCCCTCTGTGCTCCTAATCCCCCTCATTCCCCGAAACCCTATCATTCTCCCTCCCCCCTGTCCCTCCAGCCTCTCAAAGCCCCACAGCTCCAACCCCATACCTTCGCTTAGCTCCCTCCATGTCTCCCTGTAAAAAAAAAAAAACATGCACACTGGTATTCCATGTCATGTGATTTGTTTTGTTGTGCTTGGGATGGGGGGGCTGAAGGGGGTGGGGGTCATGATGTTGCCTAGGAGGCTTGGCTGTCAGCGTTGTCACCAACAAGGTGGGCCTTCAGCGCATCCCTGATGAGGGCCACTCACTGCTGGGTCCTCTGTGTCCATGCCAGGGTGTCCTCAGGTTGCTGAAATGCAGCAGCAATGCATTCTGCCTTGGCCTCCCAGAGGTGGAGGACCCTTTCCCCCCACAGCTCACAGAGGTTGTCCAGCATATAGCAGGTGCTGATAACCTCTGGCAGGATAGGCTTGGCAACCTGCAGGCTGGCGAGGATGGCCTTCCAGTGTGCCTTCAGCTGGGCAAAGGCACACTTGACTGCTGTCCAGCACCTGTGGAGCCTCTGGTTGAAGACCTGCCCACTGACATCCATGCTGGTGTTGTAGGGCTTCATCAGTCACAGCAGCAGGGGGTAGGCAGCATCCCACAGGATGATGACAGGCACCCGCATGTCCCCGAGGGCAATGTTGTGCTTTGGGAAGAGGGTGCCCACCTGTGTGTGCCAGTTTAGACTGAGGCTATGTTCACACATGCATCATTATTTTGAGATAAGTTATTTCGAAATGAGTTATTTTGAAATAAAGTCCTTATTTTGAAATAAGTTAATTCAAATTAAGAAAATGTTAATTTGAGTTAAGGGAAAGCCTGCTTTCGAAACAGCTGTTATTTCAAAATGGTTATTTCAAAATAAGGCCGTTTGGACATGTTGTTTTGAAACAGTTGTTTCAAAACAATGGTGTTGTTTCAAAACAAGATGTCCAAATGGCATTATTTTGAAATAACCATTTCAAAATAACAGCCGTTTTGAAATGAATGGGGTTTAAGCTGTTTTGAAATGACAGTTCTTATTTCAAAATGACAGAGCCTGTCATTTCTAAATAAGAAAACGTTGTGTGGACGTTCAGTTTTTTATTTCGAAATAACCACTGTTGTTTCAAAATAAAAGACTCGTGTAGACATACCCTGAGATCCTGAGGACGTGGACATTGTGCGCCTTCCCTGGCCAGCCTAAAAAGGTGTATGTGAACAGGCCCTGGTGATCAATGAGGGCTGGCAGCACCACAGAGTGGTAGCCCTTCCTGTTAGTGTTGGCTGCAGCCTGGTGATCTGAGGCATGGATGGGGATGTGTGTCTCATCCACAGTGCCCCCACAGTTGGGGACTCTAAGTCCAGCAAAGCCATCCAGGGCATCCTGCAGGTTGGCCAGGTTGACAACGTGGCCAAGCAGGACCCTACTGATGCCCCTGCAGACCTGCCTCAGGATGGTCTCTGTGGTGGACTTTTCAATCCCAAACTGGTGGTCGTCGGAGTGGCAGGAGTTTGGGGTTGCCAGCTTCCATAGGGCAACAGCCACTCACTTGTCCACAGGCAGGACGCGTTGGAGCTGGGTGTCAGTGCGCTGCAGAACCGGGGTGAGCTCCGTGATCAGCTCAAGGAAGATGCTCTTCCTCATGAGGAAGTTCCGTAACCACTGTGCATCATCCCAGGTGGTGAGGCCGATATGCTCCCACCAGTCACTGCTGGTTTCCTATGCCCAGATGCAATGGGGCACAGAGGATGCCATGAGCGCAGCAGCTGCCAGGTTCAGCAAGGTGGTCAGCCTGCTAAAGCTTGCCCCCTTGCTGGCAGTTACACTGTGGTTCCAGCTCCGCTGCTGGCTAAGTGTGGCCACAACATGGCCAGTGTGAAGCACCCCTCTGGCAGGTTGCTGGAGGACATTGGGATCCATGACCTCACGGGCTCCATCTTGTCAGACACATGGGAGGGTGCTGTGTTCACTTCCTGTTTTATAGGGGTGACAAGGGGAGGGGGGCACTCCTGTGGTGCACTGAGGACCAGCTACCCACAATGCACCACTCCTAGGGCAACCTAGAAACTGCCAATGTGGATGTGGGCAGTCTCCTGGCATTTTGAATGTGGACTTTCTAAATTGACTTAACAAGGTCAACTTTAAGTCAACTTAAAGTCGACCTGGTTAAGTTAACTTAACTGAGCCCCTAGTGTAGGCATAGCCTGGGTGCTTCTAGAGATCCAGCGCATGCATTATTTACCACCCTGGTTGTACCAGAGCCAATGAAAACTTTTAGTTCAAAACCATTCTTTTTTCTGGAACAACTGATGCTTTTTTTTAAACAAAAATTTCATATGAACTTTTTTTTGGGTGGAGGAATGGGACTTTTCATTAAAAAAAGGAAAACACTGAATCAAAGGATGCAAATACAAATTTTAAAATTATTTTTTTCATTTCTCTCCTCTCATCCTCCCATTTTTCTATTTGAAAAAGGGGAGAAGGGAGAAAAGCCTCCGAAACCAAACTTTTTTGATGAAGAACTGAAAGCAAAAGAAAAATGCAACACCCAAACCAAATCAAAAGCTTGATTTTAGTGGCATCCAATAAATAATGAATTAATTATTATACGTTAATGTATTATTGAAATATTATTAATACCAATTTTATAAAATTTAAGAGCTATATAAAGTCACTTTACATAAGAAAGCTCCAGTTTACTTGCTTATCCCACATCCTCCAAATAAACACATTCCATATTTAATTAAATATAAAAAGGACTAATGCAATTGAAAACCTCCATTTTTTAAAATTCCACTGACCCTGCTGCAGAATTTCTATTCTGGTGTACCAAGGCATCACAGAAACACAGAATCTCCATGGAGAATTTCCTTCCCACTTGCTGCAGAGACATCAATAGCACAATTCTTCAAAAAACAGATCACAAACCATGGAGAATGCGGGTTGGTTAAAGGGTTTGAAAACTCTTGTCCCCACAGGTGAGGCAAAGCTGGCTTAAATCATGTTGGAAGGAACCCTTTATGAAATGGGTTAAAAATGGTTCTACAGCCATAGTGTGAGTGAAGGAAAGTAACCTGTGAAATGCATGAGCATCAATTTTAAGGGAAGATTAGAAAAAAATCCTAAAACAATTATGCCATTCTATATACTGATGGAACACCCTTACCTTGCACAGACCCCATATGCTTTTCAGCCATCTTAAAATGGCCAGTGCAGAAATGGAACGGGGCCAGAGAAGGACAGCAAAACTGATTAGGCACTTGAGAATACTTCTGTAAGACGAGAGATTACAAGGATTAGGGTTGCTTAAGTTAGTGAGGAAATTATTAGGGTATGACATGATGGAGGTACATAAATGTAACCCTTCTGCCAGGGCAAGATGGCAGACCAAGGGCTGAGTTATATATCTAGGGTTTCCCCCATAATGTAACACCACGAACCGACTTGAGCCCCCACCCAGATTTCTGAGGAATCTTGCACTGTTTCCCTGGGCACCCCAAAGGGGTAAGGTTTCCCCACTCTCAAGCATGAGATGAGTGTAGTATACAGAACTTTTAATAGTAGTAAAACAGTACGTAAAAGGTCAAATAACAGAAATCAGCACTGATCTAGAAAATCAGTACAGAGCAAAGTTCCCAGCCACCCACATCACATAGCAGAACATAAAAGACTTAATGGCAAAACCTGCACCGATCTGGGGAATCAGTGCTAATCAGGCTTCCAACATGATTCCATATATCATAACAGCAAAGGTAAACTCACTAGCAAAAATTGGCACCAATCTGGAGAATCAGTGCTAACTAGACTCCCAACCAAACCTACAGTATGTAGGGAGTGTTTTTCATGCCAGCTGTCCACCAGGACCAACCACTGGTCATTCACTCCATTCACTAGCACTGTCCACTGGCTCTACCCCCTGGTTGCTTGCACCTGGCCAATCTCACCATCTGCCTGCTCTGCCCACCAGTTGCTTGTACCGCTGAGCTCACCACTTGCTGGTCACTCCATCTGCTGCTTTTCTTCAGTGATTTCAGCTCTTAAGTAGCTGCAAACAGCTACTTCCATTAAAATAACAAAGAAGAGACCTCCAAAAGAAGCCCAACCAGATCCATCATTTGACTGTGGGGCCATAGGGTGAGGCAAAAATGCCTCTATCATTGTTCTAGAAGGAGCTATGCAAACCCCACCCCTGTCTTAAACTTTTCAGGCTGAAATAGCCAGTGGCGTCTCTTACAAGTCCCTTTTTAGCTAAGGGTAGATTTTGCCCTTTAACTAAGCCAACAGATTTGGAACAATCAGAGAGTAGCATATTACAAAAGACAGCATTTCATATTTCCCTTCAGTTGAATCACAGATATTGACAGATTTGTGATCAGATTAACCCCAAATACCATTACCCACTATGCCCTGCACCCACTATGCTAATACCTAATTGTGCTCTTTGTGATCATGCTGATACAGGACTTATGCAGATTAGTTGCCCCTCCCCACCCCCAAGAAGCTTTTAGGCACAGCTTCTAAGCTTGCCTTACATCAAATACTAATGGTGCTGAGAAGGTTACTCAGCCACACCTACTGACCTCTTAGGGTGTGTTCACACAGCATTCTTATTTTGAAACAATGAGGTTGTTTCGAAATAAGAAACGCCATGGTCACACGACGCACGGCCATTTCAAAACAAGCGAACTGCTTGTTTCAAAATGGTGGCTGTTCTTTTGAAACGCCTTAAACCTGCTTTTGTTTTGAAACAGCATTGTTTCAAAATGACTTGTTTCAAAACAATGCCAGTGGGACATGCTGTTTTGAAACAATGGCTGTTTCGAAACAACATTTGACCCTTCCTCCCAGGGTGCTAAGCACCCTGGGAGGAAGGGCTGCCCCCTCAGCACCCTGGCCAGGGAACCCTCAGCACCCTGGCCAGGGTGCTGAGGGGTGTCCCCTGGCTGGCAGAGGGGGACTGCAGGCACCCGTGGGGTGAAGCGCAGCCACTCACCTCACCCCATGGGTGTCTGCAGGGGGCAGCAGGCACACACAGGGTGAAGTGCAGCCGGGCACCTCACCCCACGGGTGCCTGCAGTCCCCCTCTGCAGACACCCGCGGGGTGAGGCGCCCGGCTGCGCTTTGCCCTGCTGGTGCCTGCAGTCCCCTCCCCAAGCGAAATAGCATGTCCACAAACACTATTTTTGTCTTTTAAAATAAGGTGTTTCAAAATAACCCTTATTATAATAACCCTTGAAATAACGTCTTGTTTCGAAACAAGCCCTCTGTGTATGAACAGCCTTAGTGTATCTTAAAGTGATACCAAAATGGTACATGTTCAAAATGAATAACACAAAATGCTTCTGTGCTAAAGACAAGACTGCTATAAATACATTTCACTGCTATGGATGTTATGGAGGCAAAGGACTTAGTACATGAAAGGGAACGGTTGTGTAAATAATAACACTTCACTCTTATGTAGCCCTTTTTATCTTGACATTTCAATGCACTTTACAAAGGAGTGCAACATCCCCATTGAACTGGAGGAGAAGTTCAGGCACAGTGAGGGAAGTGTCTTGTCCAAGATCCCTAAAAAGGCCAGTTAAAATGCTTTGACAGAAAAAGCTAGACAAGTGGTAAGTATTTTACTGTCTAAAAAGGGGTGTTGGTATCAGTTTAACTCCATCAATTGCAGTTTACAATAGAAAGGATAAAAACCTGGAAGGGATATAAACCCCCATGCTTTTTGCTTCAACTGCTTCAATGAAGCCAACAGGATTTAAGGGTATGCCTAAAACTGGTACTTCCAAATGATGTTAGGCTCTTGAAATTCACTGGGAATTGGGTGCTTAACTCCCTTGGATTTATTTGAAAACCACACACTAAGTGTTAGAGATGAGATTTAGGGCATGTCTACACTGCCTGCCTTTTTTGGCAGCAGTCAGAGATATGCAAGTTACTTAAAATAACTTCTGCATCTGTGTTCGGACCTCCCTACTACTCACATGTCCACTGCACTGAGTTAAAGGGAAGGGCCTCCCTTCAACTCAGCACTAATATGTTTGAGGGTGGTGTTTAGAGACTGACTTTTTGATTGGTTGAGCAGGTCTTCACAGCCCTGATGAGTCAATCAGGAAGTCCAAACTGATGGCAGTAAATTCACAGCTATCAGTGAAGACTAGGCCTTAGGCATGTTCCAAAGTGCTTACTAAAGCAAGTCCTCAGGGCCTATTATTGAAAGGGATGAGGAAGAGATTCTCCTCCTCTTGAGTCCACTCCATAGAACTTGAATGTTGAATAGTGACTCCTCAACGACAAGCTCCTGACCAAGAATGAGCTGGTGAATTTCAAATAATGGGAATTAGAGAAAACAGAATTTCAGGAAAGATGTGGAGAAACTGGAGAAAGTCCAGAGAAGAGCAACATGAATGATTAGAAGTCTGGAACACTTGCTTTATGAGGGAAAATTGGAGGAATTTGGTTTGTTTAGTCTGGAAAAGAGGACATCAAGAGAGGACATGATAATAGTTTTTGAGTACCTAAAAGGTTGTTAAGAGGAAGGAGAAAAATTATTCTCCTTAACCACTGATGATAGGACAAGAAGTAATGGGGTTAAATTATGGCAAGGGAGGTTTAGGCTGAGCACTAGGAAAAAAATTGTAATTGTCAGCATGATTAACCACTGGAATAAGTTGCCTAGGGTGAATGTGAAATCTCCATGGCTATGTCCACCTGTACATCTTTATTTCAAAATAAGTTATTTCAAAATGAGTTATTTCGAAATAAAGTCCTTATTTTGAAATGAGTTAATTCAAATTAAGAAAATGTTAATTTGAATTAAGGAAAAAGCTCAAAGCAAAATAGCATGTCCAAACACAGGACTTGCTATTTCGCTTTAGGAGAGGGGTACCATGGGAGGTGTGGCAACATGACCCCCTCCCTTGGGCCATGACCACACCCAATATAGGCTAAAAGGAAGGCACCCTGGGAAAGATAAGGGCAAAAGTGTTATTTCAAAATAATGGTTATTTCAAAATAACACGTCCAAACGGCGTTATTTCAAAATAACCATTTTGAAATAACAACTGTTTTGATTTGAAGAAGGTTTAAGCTATTTCAAAATGACAGCTCTTATTTCGAAGTGACAGAGCCTGTCATTTCAAAATAAGACGACGTCGTGTGGACCTAATCTTTTTATTTTGAAATAACCACTGTTATTTCAAAATAAAAGACACGTGTGGACATACCCTATCATCGTAAGTTTTTAAGAGCAGGTTAGATGTACGCCTGTCAGGGATGGTTTAAGATGAGTGCAGGGGAGTGGACTCGATGACCTCTTATGGTCCATTCCAGTTGCAATGACTCCATCATATTTGGACACAATTCTTCAAGGAAAACTGAGGTGAAATTTCTCCAGTTATTTGTTTTGAAGAACTTGCTCAGTTGTAGAGAGAATCCAGAACATTCACTAAACAACTAACTTGAAACTACATACTTTAAATACCAAAAATTTGTTCCATGTCAAGTGTTGCTTAAGATTACTCTACTGGAAGGAGACAAGACACATTTAGGGCTACATTTTGGTGGGTGTAAATCAATGTTGTCACTTTAACAGAGGTCCCTTGATTCATATCAGCTGAGAATCTGGCCATATGTTTACATCAGCAATATAAAAGAGGGAAATAGTACAATATGTCCCTCTAGCAAAAAAAAACATAACTATAGTAAAACAGATGTCACAGTAAATTTATGTGGCACTTGATAATAAATACAGAATCCGTGTTTCTTGCCCAAAGCATTCTATAACCAGTATCGCTAATCCCAGGTATTCAAAACTTCCAAAATCACATGACTTAAAAAAATGGCAAATGCTGGGTTCCTTTTTTATTTGCTGTCTGGGGTCTGAGTCTGTAGTGAGTCTCTACCACCCTCTCCCCACCAGCTCCTCTATTCAACTTTGAGAGTAAGAGCTTTTTTGTATTGCAAGTTCAAAGTCTCACATAATCTCGTATTTCTAAAAGGTGGGACTATAAGAAAAATACCAAATACTATCAGATTCATCAGGATATAATCTCAAGAACTGGAAATCCTGTTTAATTTACTGTTCACTGTGCACCCCCCTGTGCACCTGATCCATAGGGTATGATTCTACTTGAGCTACAAGCTGGAGGAGAAAAAAAAAAACAAGGAGTCTTATGGCACTTAAAGAGTAACAGATTTATTTATTGCATGAGTTTTCGTGGGAGAAAAATCCCACTTCATCAGATGCTTTGAAGAGGGGGAATTTACAGAATTGGATGAGAATAAATGAAGAGGAGTGTAAAACATGGGATTAGGTCATACTGCAACAGTAAATCAGAGCATTTATAAGGATTCAAATTCTAGGGAACAGCACACAGAAAGAGGGTGAAGTCAAATTACCTGTTATAATGTGAAAAGAATCCATAGTCATGATGCAGCCCTGCTTTTGCACAATCTAATCTGCATATTGTTTGAATTTTAGCTGTTTCTCTTTGAAGTCTTGATGTCCCATTGATTTTCTTGATGACCTTCATTAACAAATCATCAATGGAGCGATTAAGAAGATGGAAGTGCTCAGCAACTGTTTGTTTTGTGTTGTGATTTCTGATGTCAGTTTTGTGTGCATTTATTCTTCTGCATAGGGACTGTCCTGTTTGTCCAATGTATAAGGTGTGGGGGTATTTCCAGCACATGATAGCATAAATCACATTAGTGGATGAGCAGGTGAGGGACCCTATGATGGAGTAGCTGGCTTGATTAGGTCCTATGATGGTGTCTTTAGTGTAGATATGTGGACAGAGTTGGCAGCATGGTTTGTTGAAGGGATAGATGCCTGCTTTAATGTTTCTGTTGTTAGGTCTGTAGTTGCTAGTGAGTATCTGTTTAAGGTTCAGGTTTGTCTGTAGGTAAAGAGAGGTCTGTCTCTCAAGGCTAGAGAGAGTGAGGGGTCATCTTTTAAAATAGGCTGGAGATCCTGAATGATCTGTTGTAGAGGTCTGACTTCAGGGTTTTATGTGGTGACCAGTGGGCCTTTCCTGTAGTAGTTGACTGCAGGGTACCCATATAGCTCTGTCGATCTGTTTCTTTATTTCTCCAGGTGGGGACTATAGTTTTAAGAAAGCTTGATAGAGATCATGAAGATGTCTGTCTCTATCTGAGGGATCAGAGCAAACACGGTTATATCTTAGGGCACACAAAAATGACATCAGAAATCACAATACAAAAAAAAAACAAACAGTTGCTGAGCACTTCCATCTTCCTAATCACTCCATTAATGATTTGTTAATGATGGTCCTCAAGAAAATCAATGGGACGTCAAGACTTCAAAGAGAAACAGCTAAAATTCAAACAATATGCAGATTAGATTGTGCAAAAGCAGGGCTGCATCATGACTATGGATTCTTTTCACATTATAACAGGTAATTTGACTTCACCCTCCTTCTGTGTGTTGTTTCTTAGAATTTGAATCCTTACAAATGTGCTGATTTGCTGTTGCAGTATGACCTGATCCCATGTCTTATACTCCCCTGCATTTATTCTCATCCAATTCTGTAAGCTCCCCCTCTTCAAAGCATCTGACGAAGAGGGATTTTTCTCCCACGAAAGCTCATGCGATAAATAAATCTGTTAGTCTTTAAGTGCCACAAGACTCCTTGCTTTTTTTGCTTTACTAGACTAACATGGATGCCCCTTTAGAACTTAGCTGGAGGAGTTAGTCCTTCTAGAACTTGGGAGAGTTCATCAGTAATCTTTGCTGATTTCTATGGTCTAGCAGCCACCGGAACTGGGAGAATGGCAGTGTTTGTGGATAGAGAACTGGCTAGATAAACGGTTTCAGCATGTAGGAATCAATGGCTCCACGTCTAGTTGGCAGTCAGTAACGAGTGGTGTGCCCCACGGACTGGTCCTGGGGCCAGCTCTGTTCAACATTTTCATTAATGATTTGGATGATGGGATAGATTGCACACTCAGAAAGTTTGCACACTCAGAAAGTTTGCAGATGACACCAAGCTGGGGAGAATGGTAGACACACTGGAGGGCAGGGACAGGATTCAGAGAAACCTAGACAAATTGGAGCAGTGGGCTAATAGAAATCTCATGAGGTTCAACACAGACAAGTGAAAAGTCCCACACTTGGGATGGAAAAACCCCATGCACTGCTACAGGCTGGAGAGCAATCAACTAAATAGCAGCACTGTAGAAAAGGAGCTGGGGGTCATGGTGGACGAGAAGCTGGATATGAGTCAGCTGTGTGCTCTTGCTGCCAAAAAGGCCAATGGCATACTGGGCTGCATCAGAAGAAGCATTGCCAGCAGATCGAGGGATGTGATCATTTCCCTCTGTTTGGCACTGGTGAAGCTGCATCTAGAATACTGTGTCCAGTTTTGGGCTCCCCACTACAAAAAGGACGTGGACAAATTAGAAAGAGTCCAGTGGAGGGCAACAAAAATAATCAAGGGTCTGGAGCACAAGCCCTATGAAGAGAGACTGAAGGACCTAGGCTTATTTAGCCTGCAGAAGAGAAGACTGCGGGGGGGATTTGATAGCAACCTTCAGCTACTTGAAGGGATGCTCCAAGGAGGACAGAGTTCGACTGTTCTCAGTAGTAACAGAGGACAGAACAAGGAGTAATGGTTTCAAGTTGCAGCTGGGGAGGTCGAGGCTGGATATTAGGAAAAATGTTCTTACTAGGCGAGTGGTGAAGCATTGGAATGGACTATCTAGGGAAGTGGTGGAATCTCCATCTTTGGAGATATTTAAAGCTCCGTTAGACAAAACCCTAGGTAGGACGATTTAGTGGGAGTGGTCCTGCTTTTTTGGCAGTGAGTTGGACTAGATGACCTCATGAAGCTTCTTCTAACCCAATGATTCTATGACATCCCCTCCGCTACTGCAAGGGGACTGACACTGTGCCTACCTGACTCTGCTGATGAAAGCCCTACCTGGCTTGTCAAGGTGGCTTTATTTTGTCAAAAACTCAGGCTGGTTTTGTTGCTGATGGGGAGTGCAGGGTGTACACCAGCACTGTTCTGTCGACTAAAGCTGACTTTTGTCAACAAAACTCTCTCGTGTAGACCAGGCCTAAAGGAGGTGACCCACTAGCATTTCTGGGGCCTGTAACTGCAAATGCTAATGACCTGATGGAGCAGCTCATAGACCTGAATCACAGTTGCTCTTCAGCCCCATATCCTTTGCATTAGGCTGGTGCTCCATTTCATGGTGATCTGTTTCTCTCAACATTGCACTTTCCATTCCAGCCTATGCTGGAGTAGCTGCATTCTAATCTCACGGCCAAACCCACTGTGTTTGAACAGGCTCTCTCTTTTTGGCCCTGTCACACCACCTGTGCAGCCCTTGCTGGCTAATGATCCAGCTGTTTTCTGTAACCTAATCCCTTCCTGTTTCCCTGGCAACTTTGGGGAAACTCTACTGTACTGTTTGTTTTGATCTTAAAACAAATGCCCTTCATAGGGAGCGCTCCATCTGTTCAGCAGCAGCTTATTAGCCTCCGGATAAAAGGCAGGTTTCTTAGCCTATTTGCAAAGGCGGAGCTGCCCACCACACTAAGATGCAGGTGGAGGTGTGTCTCTGAATGCTCCCTGGCACAGAATTAACAGACAGTCTTTGATGAAATCATTTGTTTGCACATTGCAAGTTACAGCTGCACACGGAAGAGGCAGGAAGGGATGTAAGTAAATGCATTTCTAGTGCCACCAAAAGGTGAACCTGAAAAGGAACAGAGCTCATGCTGTGTTTGGATCAGCACTGAAGAGTGGAGAGGTTTATAAACACTGTATTGGAACCACATGAGCCTTGATAATCGGGCTGCACAGCATGAGGTTGAGTACTCTGTCCAATTCTGGGTGCATCAACTTATTAGAGATGTGAACAACTTGGAGACAGTCCAATGGAGAGCAACAAAAATCATTTAGAAAACTGGACCCATGAGTAAAGATTAAGGAAACTGGACATTGTTGAATGTTGAGAAAGGAAGACTGAGGGGGCACTTGATAACAATCTTTAAATATATTAGGGACAGATATAAAGAGGATAGTGAACAATTGTCTTCCATGTCCACTGAAGGTAAAACTAGAAAAACTGGTATTAATCTGCAGAGCTGAATAGAGCAGGAGTTGCCTCCCATGTCTTACATATGATATTCCTGTTAATATACTACAGAATATTAGGAATTTGCATGACTGCCTCACATTTTTACTCGTATTCAATTCGTGAACTGCCCTGTAAACCCCAAATCCTTTCCAGCAGTACTACTATAGGTAGTTGGGCACTTGATTTTCCTTTCCTGAGTGAAGTACTTTGTCTTTATTGAATTTTAGCTTGTTGAATTCAGACCAATTCTCAAAATTGTCAGAGTTGTTTGGCATTTGAATCCTGTCCCTGAAAGTGCTTGCAACCCCTCCCAGCCTAGTGTCATCTACAGGTTTCATAATCTGTCCATTCCATTATACAAACCATTAATGAAAATACTGTCTACTACTGGACCCAAGTATTGATGTTTGTAGGCCCACATGAGATACCCACTCCCAGTTTGACAGTGACCAGTTGATAACTGCCTTTGAGAACAGCATTTCAACCACTCTTCTATCCATCTTGCAGTGATTTAATATATTCTAGCCCACATTTCCAGAGTTTGATTATAAGAATGGCATGTGGGACTGTGTTGAAAGCCTTACTGAAATGAAGATATATCATCTTTACAACTCCCCCTCCCCCATCCAGTAATCCTGTCAAAGAAGGAGATTATGTTGGTTTGGCTTGATTTGTTCTTGGTAAATCCATGTTGTCTATTCTATATGGCCCTGTTATCCTGTAGGTGATTAACAAATTGGTTGTTCGGCAATTTGTTCCAGTATCTTTCCAGATACTGAAGTTAGGCTGACTTGTCTATATTTCCTCATGTTCTCTTGGTTCATCTTGTTAAAGAGAAATGCTGTGTTCGTTCTTCTCCTGTCCTTGGAACCTCACCATCTTTTGTTAATTCTCAAAGATAACTGCTAACAGTTCCCACGTTGCTTCATCTAGTTGCTGAAGTAGCAGAGGCTATGTCTATACTAGCAATTTAGTTCAAATTCAGGAGACTTAATTTGAACTAAATTAGTCCATGGTCACACTAGCCTTTCCTTAGTTTAAACTAAGGAATGCTTAGTTCGAACTAGTAAGTACCAATGGTTAGTTCGAACTAAGTACAGCAAAGACTCGAACTAACCCTTAGTTCAAACTTACTAAGGCGGTTAGTTTGAACTAACAATGTGAACTAGTTCACAGTAACAGTTAGTTCAAACTAGTCCACATTGTCAGTTTGAATTAAGATGAGGTTAGTTTGAACTAAGCTCGAAATTATCAGTTCAAACTAACAAGTTCAAACTAACTTTGGCTAGTGGAGACATAACCATAGGCATAGGGTGAATTTCATGAGGCCCTGCTGACTTGAATATCTTTAACTTATCTAAATATTATTTACTATGCTCTTTTCCTATTTTGGCTTGTGTTCCTTTCTGTTTGTTATTAATAGTAATTGTGCTGCATATGTGGTCACTATTACGTTTTTAGTGAAGACTGAAGCAAAATAGGTATTAAATACCTGCACTTTCTTAATATCATCCATTATTAGGTTTCCTTCCCCATTAAACAGAGAATCTGGACTTTCCTTCATCATTTTCTTGCTTCTTATATATTTAAAGAACTTCTTTGTATTGCCTTTTACGTCCCTTGCTAGAAGTAACTCATTTTCTTCCTTAGCTTTTCTGTTTTTGTCCCTACATGCTTGTGCTATTCTTTTTTATGCCTTCTTAACAATTCATCCATGTTCCAAATTTTTGTAAGATTTCTTTTCAATTTGGGGGTCATTAAACAGCTCCTTGTGAAACCATATTGGCTTCTTATGAGCTTGCCTATCTGTTCTTTGCACTTGGACAGTTTGCAGTTGTGCTTTCTAATACTTTTTCCTTCAGAAGCTGCCAGCTCTTCTTTTCCACTTAAGTTTTTCTTCCCAGAGGACCTTTCCTAGCACTTCTCTAAGTTATAGTCTGATTTTTTTTTTAAGTTCATTGACCTCATTCTGCTACTCACTCTCTGTCCTTTTCTTAGAATCGTGAAATCAATCACATCATGATCACTTTCCCCCAAATTACTTTCAACTTTGTTTCACAATTTGTTCCTTCCTCTTGGTCGGAATCAAATCTAAAATGGTTTTCTCCCTGGTTACTTCATTCAACTTCTGAATCAAAAAGCTGTCTCCAGTACATTCCAAGAACTTTGTTCAACCCTTCACCCTTTAGGCAAGATGCAACATGTACAGATACAACTACAGTGCTAAATTCTCAAAATAAAGTAGCCTGAAATCTTTTCTACTGCAGTTAATCTATTGGAGTTGAGAGGGGGAAATCAGGGGATAAAAGAAGTCTCTGTATTATAGAAAGAATTTTTTAAAAAGGCTATAGTGTTCAAGGAGTAGATATGAGCCACGAATACATTGAGGAGATCACACGCAAATAAGGGCTGTTGGACCATACATGAGAGAGAAAGACATGGCAGGATATATTTAAAGAGCTTCCATTCTTTTATCCTTGTAGTGTCATCATTGGCTTTATTAAGGCCCCCTCTTGCCTTTCTGTGGATGAAGCCAGCACAAGCCCTATTTGGAGGGATTACGTTGGATATAACTTATACAGGTATAATGCACAGAGTAGAATTTCACCCTTAGGGAGCTCATTTACCAGGTCTTTTTCTCCTCATTCCCAAGGTTTCATGTAAAACTGTGCAAAGCTGACCAAGATCAGAAAGCTTTTTTTTAAACCCTGCTCTTTGGAAGGTTTCATGCTGAAAGGTTTTAGCCCAAGCATAAACTTAAAATAAACATTCAAGGGCTGCCCAACTACACAGGGATCAGAACCATGGTAAGTGAAAGTCTTCTTAAGATTAGTTTAGCTAAATGGCTTCTGAACAGTCACTTTTGCAGCATATTGGGAGGCTTAATGTCACCAGCAAGGTCAGCTGTATCTCACAGCATCAGCGTTTGTGTGGTCATCCCATCATAATGATTTTCAGGGCTCGTCACTGTTGCCATTATAAACGCCTTATTGTAATTCATTCGTGAAAAGACACGATCCACAGGGAAACCCAGCATGCAAGGTCAGAGTCCCTTCACAATTGTTCCTGCCAACCTTCAAGTTTTAAGGCATGAATGTCAGCTGAGTCATTTTTATAGAAAATAAGAATTAAGTGGCTTTCAAACTTTGGCCTTCTTGTGGAAGTTGTGTTGTCATGCCCACAGACTGCAGCTACCTCTGTCTTCTTACAGAGTGACAAGTGGAGAATAGCCTGTGGGAACAATCTTATACTTTGGGCAATGCCATAGCTGGCTTTCATGCTGGACAATGAAGAAGTATCAGTGTGTAAAAAGCTGCCACCTTTCTAGTACCCCACCTCCACCTTATGGAGATACAAGCTGGCATTGCAGTAGCTATTCTCTTGGGTATACAGACAACTCCCAGCTAGCATTGCCTGGCGTGCTAGTGCCCTGGAAGGGGACAGATTCCTCTCTTTCCTCTCAGCAGGAGTTGATCACACAGGAAAGGACAATCCTGCAGTTTGTTAGGGAGATGGAGAGTGTGGTCCCTATTTCCAGAGGGGTAGTTGTGTTAGTCTGTGTACAGCAAAAACAACAAGAGTCCTGTGGCACCTTAGAGACTAACAGATTTCTTTGGGCATAAGCTTTCATGGGGTCCAATGTACTTGGTCAAATGCATGAAGTGGGAACTACAGTTGAGAAGTGTATATACACATGCCAGGATGGAGGAGGGCAAGTGTTAGCAGCGTGAGTTCAGAGAGCAGATGGGGCCTATTCACAGCAGTTGATCAAAGGGAGAGCATGTGTGAACAGAACAATCACATGTTCACACAAATCACACAGAACAATCTGTTACTCTGGATTGCCCTCCATGCAAAGCTGTGGCCCAGAGTCCCAACAGAGCCAACACTAAACTTTGGGTAATGGCATGGCATTGAGCAATCACTCTGGACACTTGGGAGAAATTCTCTTTATTCAGTGATGCAGCTGCCAGCTGCCTCTGCATTGCTCAGCTTCTGTTCCTCCCCCAGACTTCCTGCCTGGGAAGCTAAACCACTTGAAGGGACAGTTCCCAGTAGCACCTCTTTCTCACCCAAAACATACTGATAATGCCCATCACACAATGTTTCCATAACGCACGCCATGGTATATCTATAGCCAGCCTCCTCCCCGAGCTTACGACTAATTAATCTGTGAGGTACCCTACACTATCATTTTGGCTCATGGGTTACCCCGAAAATAGCAATACTGCTGGAAGGTGGTGAATTCTTCTGTTTTTTCAGTGTGGCAGCCTGGCACTCATGCTTCGGTAGTTTTGCCAACTGACATCATCTCAGGCAAAATGGCAGATGCAGTGCCACTTATCTCCATTACATGTGGACATTGGAGAAGGCATGGCCTACTTTTCCTCAGTGTACGTCCATCTGGGGTGACAACATCATATGACTGTTTGGCAGCCTCAGATGACAGCAGTGCTCAGGGCCGGCCCAACCATATAGGAAAACTAGGTAGTTGTCTAGGGCCCCAGGCTTTAAGGGCACCAAATTAGAAAGAAGTGAAGAGACTTTATATAATATAATATAATATAATTAATATAATATAATATAATATAAATCTCTTCCTTTCCTTCTAATTTGGTGCCCATCTGGCTATCTAGCTGTCCACACCCACACACACCCATGCATGCACCCCCTGACCCCCCCCCCCAATCTCTTATAACACATGGTGCCAAAGTCATAAGTTTGCCTAAAGTGCCAAAAACTCTTGGGTTGGCCCTGGGGGTGCTCTTAGTGACCTATGATTTCCCCTCATCTGCATTATTTTCCTGAAGTGGGGGAATCTCCTGGACCCTGAATAATAGTGCTCTTTTGTTTGTTTAGGTTCACCTATCTCTTCATTCTTCTGCAAACCCCGAATTCCTGGCATTAGGTTTTAACACTGCAGGTGATTTGGTTCTTTTTTGTTAAACGAAATAGCTGCCAGTGACAAAACTCCTTCAATGGTTGCTGTTCGGTCACTTGACAGTGACTCTGCAGCCTTTTTTCAGAAGCCAACTTGAACATGATTCTCCTCCAATTCACTGAACTGGCACTAAGCAGGTACAAGAGCTCCTGTGTCTTAAATCCAAACTTCACTGTAAAACTGCTTGAATTCAGGCCCTCTAAACTATTGCCTATTGTCAGACATTACTAGGTCAGGTACCTTATCTCTTGCAAAAATAGAACTGATATGCACAATCACCTGGCTAACTGTGGTGTCTTCTAGTGAAGCTAAACCAGGGCAATGAGAAGAATAAACTAGAAGAGTATATCCTTTTTGCTAGTCAAAGTAAACCAATCTGCCCTTACTTTACTCCAGGGGAACAGTTTTTCCAGTGCCACCAATAAGGATTCTGTTGCTTGACTTGGTCTGTATTTTTGGCACATGCAACAAGCCTTTAGAATCACCTTATTTGAATTAGTGGTGCTGTCATCATCCTTTTTTACTGGTGCACACTCTACTAGTGCATGCGAACTGTCTTACAAAGTGCTTTTCTTACATTGCATTTCTGTGTCTTTTCCCATCTGCTGGACATTATCGTGGCTTGTGCTGATTGTCCTAGCATATACAGCTCACAGGATTTGCTCTGACTTGACTCTGACTTTGAGCTCTACATGCTTTTCTGCATCCAGTCTCCTTTCTTGTGATATTTTAGATGCTCAACCCTGTTGCAGTGTCGGAAAACTGTCTACCCTCCATAAGGTTCGTTCTGCATTGAGTGACTTCTACTGCTTGGCAAATCCCAATTGTCTTGTCAAGGGATAATGCTGAGTTTCTCAGTAGTCCTTTGCTGAGTTTTATGTTCCAGATCCTGATCAGCAATCTAATCTCTGATCTGGAATTCTGTTAGTCTCACAAAGGTGCAAAACTGGCTTTTCAGCCACAGTTACAGACCCACATGGTTTCACTTTTTTGCACCCCCAGATTAAAACCATCTCTTATATGTTTCCTTTTTACATGGAGAGCAGTACTCCACAGCTTTCTGCCTTCAACTGTTACAGTTAGCCTTCTCTGCCTGTGCTAACTGAAAATGGTTGATCACAAACAAACTTGCATCCAAACTTGCCACTGTCAGAAATAAGGTGACCTTTTGACTGCCTTCTTTTTAGCTGGCAGTCATTGACTATGCACACTGAGTGAAGAATTCTTGGCAATACTTTCATCCATATTTCCACAAACTGTCAACTCAGGTGGAGCTTTTAGTTGCTCCATTCTTCCAGTCAGGTGATTTTCTGTAATTTCTATTTTTTCCCAGTGTCACATGCTGTTCAGTAATCGCTCTGGGCTGACAGTGTGGGACATAGCTACTTTTTATTCAGTGATGCACGTCCAACTGCCTCTGCACCACAGAGCAGGAAGCCAAAACTCTTAAAAGGTAACTGTTCCCAAGACTGCAAATGGTGTGAGATAAGGATAGCATGTCAGCATTACCTTTGAGGCTCATCTCAACACTGGCTTAATCTTATTTTGTGCTGTTGTTTCCTTTACAACAAAACACAAAAAAGGCAGCATAGACCTGAGCACCTTTATTAGCCGGATATGAGAAGTGTGAACTCTTGACACATAGCTGCTAGGTACATTGCTGCTGGGAGTTAAAATTCTGCCTTTTGCAATGTTAGTCTTAGTTCAGCAAAAGAGGCAAGAAATCCTGTGGCACTTAAAGACTAACAGATTTATTTATCGCATGAGCTTTTGTGGGAGAAAATAAAATTTTCCTCCCATGCTGTAAGTTCCCTCATCTTTAAAGCATCCAAAGAAGTGTGATTTTCTCCCATGGCAGCTCATGCGATAAATAAATATCTTAGTCTTTAAGTGCCACAGGATTCTTTGCTTCTTTTGCTTTTTGCACAGGGCTGCAGTTCCAAAGCACCTGTGAAGTTCTTATCCTGAAGGACAATGAGACAGTAACTCAGAAGTTCATAGCCAGAATGTTTAACTCTTATACACCTAGGTGCCTGAAACTTTTCAGAACAAAGCAAATGAGAAAATCCCAGATGCAGAAATGTAGTCTTTATTCTTTATTCTGTTTCACTAAGCCATTATTTGGCCTTTGCTTTGCTAAATTCACACAGCTTAAAATTTAGCTCTATTCTTCTGAAAGGAGACACAGGTAACAGAAAGCTTCACCCCATTTTCTAGCTATACTGTTGCTCCCACTGACCAGGCAAACATCTGATAAATAGGTTTGATCTTTAAATTTCTACCTGGTGAATGGGTATAAAAACCTCTCTCGTTTCACAGCAAGTCTCTTAATAGCATTCTGTGGAATAAATAGCACTCCACTGAAGATGTGTCAAATTCATTTTAATTTACAGTGATCATTCCCCTGCTAAATCTATCACTAGAACATTTGGATGTTCATAAACTTTATTTTTCATCACCCTTTCACCCAGCTTCATTATGAGAGGTTTCAGTTTGCAGGCACAAAACTTTGCATCATATCAAACTGTTCTGCAGGAATGAATTCCTGTGATCTCTGGGTACAGTTACTCAAAACTGGACTAAGCACAGCTGCATTATGCAAATGAGTACTATGAAGTCAAACATGACATCAAAGCATGTTGGCTCACCTCTTTGTACTGCCTTTGCGATCTTGTGCAGACGGTTGAATCACCACGTATCTTAACTTGACTTCACTGAAGAAGCAATCAGCACCAATGCTGATAAATTCCCCCTACTCAACATTTTCAGTCTTCCAAAGCCGATAACAAAGAAGCCACATTCTACTGCCAACATGTTGTCAGATGGGACTATTCCTTTTGAGCTAGCAAACGGGAGCAGGAAAACAGGGAGCTTTGCAAGGCAGTTCAGATGAAGAAGGAGTGACTATGTGACTCATGGGGTGAGATTGTTGTTTCAGAGTGCTGGCTTGGGTGCCGATTGACTTCATGACTGACAATTATAGTATTGTCTGTGTATGGCCTTAGTAGCTTGCTAGACAAGACTGTAGCTGGGCATCCTTTTATCCCTGATCCCTTTAAGATCCTTTGATGAGTGGGTGGGGTTAATTCAAGAAGAACAGGAATTTAAAAAGCCAGCTCCTGGTGGATCAAGGGAGTTTTGCAAAGGAACCTGAGAGCCAAGTACACCTGGTACAACATTAGGTACAAAAAATATACTCAAAACATAGGTCAATAAATTGTCTCCACCCAAAGAACACACAAATAAAAAAACTGCAAATTAAAAAGAATGCAGGCAGATGTCCTACAGCAGACTGAAGGCTAATGCAGTGAATTTGGCATGTAGGATTACCTGCCCTGTGAGCAGGTGACATAAATTTGCAATCAGTACAAGCAACTCTTGGTCCACAGAGAACAGCCTTTTGAGACCAGATTAACTGAACGAGAGGAGCTAAGGGGGACAAACAAGTACATAGGTGAGACTCTGCAGGACACAGGAGAGTGGTTTCACTCCCAGTCTGACAGCCCCTGAGGTAGTCATGAAAGCAAAATCCTGGGGAAGGAGAACATCAACTTGGATCAGAGGGAAAAAATCCCATAGCTGGGACCTCCCTTTCCAGCTTTTGTCATGGTATCCTCTATCACTGAGGTCAGCTCTCCAGGGGAGGAGACACCATTTAAAAGGAGACAGGTAATAATGATGGGGAGATTCAATTATTAGAACTATAGATAGTTGAGTTTGCAATGACTGAGAGAATTGCCTGCTGGGTTTGAAGGTTGTGAACCTTCCAATACCTCTAGATAGACTTATGTGCAGTGCTGGGGAGGCTCCAGTGGTCATGGTACATGTAGCTGCCAGTGATATAGGAAAGGAAGGAAAATGGTCCTGCAGACCAAATTTAGGCTGCTAGGTATGAGATTAAAATCCAGGACAGGTAGTATTCAGTGAAATCCTTCCAGCTGCATGTGCCAGTTAGGGAGGCAGAACTCCAGGGTCTCAATGAGATGATAGCACAGGGGGAAAGGTTTTAGGTTTATTAGGAACTAGGGAACCTTTCAAAAAACAGGAGCCTATACAGGAAGGATGGGCTTCATCTAAACTAAAACAGAACCAGATTGCTGGCATGTAAAATTCGAAAGGATACAGAGGCTGGGGGAAAGCTGACAGGTGAGGAGAAATTCACATTTCTGACACAGCTATGTCTTAGGGGAGGGTTTATTAAAGGGGATAATCTATATCCTAGTAAAGGGGAGAGGATAGAAGTTGATAAAATACAAGTTTTAAAAGGGCCTGTATACAAATGCTTGAAGTCTAAATACCACGATGAATGAACTTGAGTGCCTGCTATTAAATGTGAATATTGAGGCATCACAGAAACTTGACAGAATGATGATAAACCAATCGGACACAGTAATACAAATGAAAAGTATATGGGAATGGCAGAGAAGGTGGTGCAGGTGGGGGAGTGGCACTATATCTGAATGACTCAAAATAATTAAGTTCAAGGCAGATTGCAAAGAGTTACAAAGGGACCTCACAAAACCAGGTGCCTGGATAATGAAATGGCAGGTGAAATTGAAAGTTGATAAGTGCAAAGTGGTGGTCATTGGAAAGCATAATCTAAGCTTTATACATAAAATGACGGGGCAGGGAGTGGGTCTAAATTTGCTGTTACCACTCAAGAAAGAGATCTTGAAGTTGCTGTGGACACTTTCCTGAAAATATCTGCTCAAAGGGCAGTAGCCGTCAAAGAAACTAACAGGATATTAGAAACAATTAGGAAAGGGATAGATAATAAAACAGAAAACATTGTAATGCCACTATATAAATCCACGACACACCAAGACCTTGGGCACTGTGTGCAGTTCTGGTTTCCCCATTTCAAAAAATATATATGAATTGGAAAAAGTACAGAGAAGGGCAACAATAATGATTAAGAGTATGGAACAACTTGCAGATAGGAAGAGATTAAAAAGACTGGGACTGCTCAGTTTAGAAAGAGACCACTAAGAGGGATATGATAGTGATCTGTAAAATCACGAATGATGTGGCAAAAATGAATCCAGAAGTGTTATTTGCTCCTTCATATAACACAGGAACCAGGTGCAATTAATGAAATTAATAGGCAGCATGTTTAAAACAAGCATAAGGAAGTACTTTTTCACAAAATGCACAGTCAACCTGTGGAACTCACTGCCAAGGGATGTTATGAAGGAAAGTATAACTGGGTTCAAAAAAGAATTTGGTGAGTCTGTGGAGGATAGGTCCATCAGTGGCTAATACCCAAGTTGGTCAGATATGCAATCCTATGCTTTGGACATCCCTAATCCACTGACTGCCAGAAACCAGGACTGAACAACAGGGAATGGGTCACTCGATAATTGCCTTGTTCTCTTCATTCTCTTTGAAGCAACTGGTGCCAGCCACTGCAGAACAGGATACTGACCTAGGTGGACTGTTGTTCTGACCCAGCATTGCCCTCATGTTTTTTTCTTTTATCTGCCTGTAGATTTATTTCTTCTCTGATTAAGGTTGAACAGCTGATTCACATGCTTCATTTGCAGCAACTTATATATCCAGTAAGGGTCAGATTTTCAAAGCTTGTAATTTATAGTTGTAAGGACATCTATTTACATATTCAATATGGGGAACTGTGCATACAAACGTGTGGTAAAGGACACACTGTGCAAAAAACTTTGCATATGCTGTCAAATGTGAGATTTTTTTCACGAAAAAGAGGCATGAGCAAATGTGGCAGGCCCATATGTTTGTTGCCCCATAGTGTCCGTGTTAGTAAATGGCAGATTCCGAAAGCTTAAAAGGCTTACTTTAGATGAGTACCCAATTTATCTGGGTCTTATTCAAGGCTTTTCAGGTATAGAAAAGAAAGGAGACCAAGGATACAAGCTAATCATAAATCTTTGCTGTGTCTTTATCCACCTGGGCCCATCTTCCAAATAGTTCACTTAAGATAAATTGGAAAGTAAATAATTGAATTTGGCATCAACTCTGTCTTTTACAAAATTGGTTTGCTCCCATTTACAGTAAATAATTATGTGTTTTATCACAAACTGCAGTGACAGACAATATTATTTGTTAACAAATCAGTATAGCATATTTTTGTGAGATCCAGCCATAGTGCATATTTGTAAGCAGTCTTAACTGGATACAGATAGGAATTCAACTAGGGTTGTGCCTATCCATCACCTGATGAAAGAATCAAAACAAAACTTGGAAGCCCATTCATTCCAAGATACAGCCAAGAGTTCTGCCTTACAATATTCCATAAGGATCAAGATAGATTTTTTTTAAATCCCTTTAACAGATTAGTTTGAGACCAGTTTTCATCACTCTAAAGCAAAGAGTGTCCCTTCTGAATTTTTCCTCAATTTTGCTGTAGAGCAAAATGCACTTTCCGGTTGACTCCCTTATTTCATTTTGGTTTTATACACCTGCCAATTTTGCCTCAACTCAGAGAACACTGCAGATATAACAGAACTGTTCCAAGTTATTTCATGTAGCACTTTTCAGTGTTTTTACCTTCTATACTTTTTCATTACTGGTCAGACAGATATTACCCTTATAAGGGAATGTACAGCACAGAGCCATCTTTATTCTTGATAAAAAAAAAAAAACCACTAATCAAGATGATAACCATATTCTTAATAGAACTGTGAATTCACAGCAGAAAATTGAAGGGAATGTGAAAAATTTCTCCCCATTAAAGCCATAAATCCAAAATCATAGGTATATTGAGTTTGATAGTCAAGTTCTTACTATGGACTTTACTGGAAAATGCATATATGTACATGAGGACAGAGTTTGGTGCCACACAAAAAATAATTGGCCCATAGTCATAAAAAGAGCAAGATCAAGAGGAGAAATGCTCTAACCTCTAGTTTGGAACACAGCAAGTAAATTCTGCTTATGACTGGGCTGTGCAAAGGAACTTGGGCTGCCAAATCCCATTCTACGAAGGCAGTTTTGCCTAGTTGACAGCACACTGAACTGTGGCTCAGGACACCTGGGTTTTATTCCTGGCCTTGTTGCTGACCTGCTGGTGACATTGTTCAAGTTTTGTCATCGTTCTGTGCCTTGGTTTTCCCAGATGTAAAATGAAGATATGATACTATCACCTTCTGAAAGGTGCTTTGAGATCCACTGATGGGAAACTATAGATAAACTGTTAAAGAAGCAGAAAGGCACCTAATGTGCATTTCAAAACCATCTACACAGCTATCTCGTACTGAAATTAATGGGAGTTAAGCACCTAAAAGGGCTGCTCATGGTTCACTCTGCATCTTTAGGTGCCTAAATACATTTTAAAAAGTGGCTCTACTCCTATGTGCCTGTTTGAAAATCCCAACATATATACTCAAAATTTGAGTTAGAGCTTGTTGAAAATCTTCCACTGAAATGTTGAAATGATGTAAATTTTCATCAAAATCTTTGCAGGAGTAGGAGGGGCCCACCCAGATTCAGATCTGTTTTAATTGGAGGAAAAAAAATGTCTTTCAAATTTTTCTATTAAAAACCCCAACAATGGTGCAATTTTTTTTTTGACAAAAACTAAAAATGTTTACAAGATCCAGATGGGTAGCTATGTTAGTCTAGCTCAGCAAAACAAACAAGGAGTCCTGTGGCACTTTTCAAGACTAACAAATGCATTTATTGCATAAGCTTTCGTGGGTGAACTCCAGCCATGAAAGCTGATATGATAAATAACTTTGTTAGTTTTTAAGGCTATAGCTACACTAGCAAATTAGTCTGAACTAAACAAGCTCAGTCCAGACTAATTTGAACCCTGTCTACACTAGTGTTTGGCTAGTTCAAACTAAAAAATAATTAGTTTGAACTAATCAAAGGTTAGTTTGAACTAGTTAGTTCAGCTCGTTAGCCCAAACTAATGGCTTAGTTCAAACTCATTTGCATTTTGAGTTCAAACTAGCCCCATGGAGACATGCTAGTTCAGGAGTCAGCAACCTCTGCCAGCCACCATGCCAGCCCTGCCCACCGCCCCTTCAGTGGGTGCTGGGGATGGGGCCAAAATGGGGCAGGGCCAGGCCTCTGATTTGGGATTGGGGCCAGCTCCCGCCCTTACCAGCGGTCAGCCTCTGGGTCCCAGCCATAGCTGGTTCCTGCTCCTGCCAGTGGGCAGCCTGAGGGTCCCGGCCGGGACAGCCTCTAGATCCCACTGGTGGGTGGCTTCTGGCTCTGGGGTGAGAGCCAGAAGTGGGCGAGCTGACCTGCCCCACTCCCCTCCAGCCCTGCCCATTAGGGGGTGGGCTCAGCAGGGGCCCGGAGAGCTGCACACTGTGGGTTCTTTGTCCCTGCCGGTGTAGTGTTACACTGGCCCCAGCGGGGAAGTGTGGCCAGTAAGGAAGAGCTGCCACAGCATGGAGCTCTTTCTGTCCGGCTGTACAGCACCCAGAGGAGTGGAGCCAGTGGTGGGGCCTGAGTGGTGCCGCGCACCATTCAGGCTAGGCCCCCATGCCATATCTGGCATGGGTGCTGGGGGTTGCCGACTCCTGTGCTAGTTTGAACTAAATAAGTTTGTACTAGTGGTTAGTTCAAACTTAACGCTTTTTCTAGTTCAAGCTAACTTTTAGTTCAAAGTTGCCACTTTTTTTTAGTTTGAACTAAAAAGTTAGTTCAAACTAAAAACCTGTGTATAGTTTGAACTAACTTCAAACTACTTATTTCGAACTAACCAAGTCTGAACTAAGATTATATGTGTAGTCATAGCCTAGAAGTGCCACAGGACTCCTTGGCTATGCCTACATTGACAAGTTAGTTCGAATTAAGGAGACTTCATTTGAACTAATTTTTTAGCTGTCTACATCTGGCTTTCCTTTTTTAGCTGTCTACATCAGGCTTTCCATCAGGAAGTCCTTAGTTCAACCTAAGGAACGCTTAGTTCGAACTAAGCATTTAGTTCAAGCGTTAGTTCGAACTAAGTCTGGTGGAGATCAGGAATAACCCTTAGTTCCAAATTAATAAGTTCAAACTAAGGGCAGTTAGTTTGAACTAACAAAGTGGACTAGTTTGAACTAATGTTAGTTTGAACTAGTGCATGTTGTTAATTCGAACTAATAAGTTCAAGGTTAGTTTGAACTAACCTCAAACTTGTTAGTCCAAACTAACAAGTTTGAACTAACTGTTCCTGATGTAGACATAGCCCTTGTTTTGCTAATAATGTTTATTTTCACTGCCGGGTAGGGGGAAATAATTCCTGACCTGATCTAAATCTTGGGGAATAACTGAAGGGATGAGTATGAGGTCAGTGTAGCCCAACCCATTATTAATATTATTGTGAGTCTCATATGAATGGATTTGGACCAAGCTTTACCTGAGCATTAATGTGGCTGAATGAAGCAGTTTGGGTTACAAGAAGCATCCTAGAATTACTCAGTTTGCCAGAAGGAACCATTTTGCTGCTTACAAAAGTGCACAAGAGATTAACATTAACAGCAGTTATTTTAAGAGAATAATGAATAAAAGAAAATGTATTGCCTCAGAAATGATTCCTCTTTACACCCCACTTCCAAAATAGCACACAGTCATTTTGCCCAGTATAGCTACCAAAGAAAAATTCTTACAGAAGGGCTGGTGAGATGGGAATTGGATGCAGGTTAGGTTTTGGAGAAGGTGTGGGTTCAAGGTTGCATCAGACTTCAGTGCTAAATATTGTTAGTAGTGCTCATGGAGTTTTAATTCAGAGTGCAATTTGTGCTATCTTGCCTTGTAGAAAAGTTATGAGATTGTTCGCATGAGCCCTCAACCACATTTAGTCTGGAACTAGAAAAAAACAATCTGGATTTAGACCAGTGCGGAAATGGAACAGTAGGAAATAATTCAGATGCAAAGATTCAACTCCAAACCCCAGATCAAAAGGTTAAAGGGGTTTGAATTTTTGGTTCTGGTTTTCATTCATCGGTAATAAGAAAATGGCTGTTATTCTGGTCTCACACCAAGATTCTGTCTTGCAAAACTTAGAAGTTTAGAAATGTGCTGGTGGAAAAAGAGAAAATAGATTAAACCTTTTAAACAATTATGTGTGTTCTGCATACACAAATTCATCCTGTTTTCCGCTGAGTCAAATTTGCCAACATGAAAAAGTAGACAAAGATGAATGTGTCTTTACAAATACAAAGCAAACTGCATGTAAATGAAAACCTGCCTACAGCAAGCTTGTCTCTTCCTACCGGTTTCCTGTACAAGTACCTAATTCCTGCATAGATCGCTTGGCGATTTTTGCAAACAAACATGCATTAGAAGAGTGCAAATACCACTAATTCAGCTCTGAGTTCGATTGTCATTTTTAGCCACAGAAATTTCTTCCTCTTATTAGTTACATTGTGACCCAGAGAAAGTGTCACATTTCTGTTACTTAAGCAGTTACAGATTTTTGTAATGTACTTAACACACTATATTATAAAAAAGCGACAAAGATGATTAATTAAATGCTTTTGTGTTAATTTCTATGGTATCATGTCTCTTGTCCCAGAAAAGAGTCAGCAATGATTAATATACATTGCACCGTTACAAGCCGGGGCAGGCTTATTTAAACAGCATATTAAATACAAATAGATCCCACAAGATACATGAAACCATATTTTACATTGTGAATGAAATGACTCATTAAAGTTTAAATTAAATGCTTTGCGCATGTTACAGAGAAATGTTGGAAGTTTATTGAAAAGGTTTGAGAATTTCCATGCTCTTAAACACATTTTGTTTGTTTATTTATTTTTTAAATAATAAACATTGTCAAAGGCAAGTCACTTTGGGTGCCCCACTTGCGACACCTAAACACCACCTGATTTCCACAGCATGGGGCTTCAGGACTTTCTGACTATCGGGGCCTGTTAAACTATCTCAAAATAGGCTACTGAAAATATTTTGTCAGTTAGCCAAAATAGCACTGTAGGATTTACTTCAGCTGTGATACTGGCTCAGTCAGGATTGGGGCCCTAGTGTGCCAGGAAAGGAAGACATGATCCCTTCCTTGCCCTAAGGAGTTAACAGAAAAAGAGCTCATACTCTAAAAAGAGTACAATCTAAGAAAACTGGGATGAAAACTAAATATGCTGGATCATGTGTATTTCCCAGCTGTGTAAGACTGAGTGAAAAAGCAGAAGTGTGTGGAAAAAAGCAACCAGGAAAGTTATAAGTAAATGAAAAGCAACAGTTCAGAGTTTTAAAAAGTGCATGCAGAAGCCAGTGCTGGTGTTTTCAGTATTAATCAAAAACTTCTCCAATCATTTCCTTTTATATAGAGTAGAGCAGGCTGGATTTCAAAAGAAAAATGACGGCACCAGCTTTTGTTATGCTTCCATCAAAGAAATAAGCTGGTGGGTTTAGCGAGACAAAATGTTTGTAATCTTGTCTGTTGTTGGCTCTTAGACTGTTCAAAGCCTTCTAGGCAAGACAGGAATCATGTTCGCCAGTATTGTTTGGACTATTGTGGTGACCTCTGGGAGTGGACTGTGACCCCACTTTAGGCACTGTACTAACACAGAGGACAAGATGGTCCCTGCCTTGCACAGCTCCAGTTCTCAGAGGGAAGTTTGCTAAGCTGAGGAGCAAATAGTGGGCCTAAAGGGAGCTCTTGGTCGGGTACAGAACTAAGGCAAGATAGTAACTTTAGTCAAGGGTCAAGCACAGGCTGAATGCAGGACCACTCCCTCCTTGCTTCCCCTGCACTGCTGTGGGGGATCATCATTTGCTTTAGGTCTGTGCCAGGAGATTACAACCCACCTCACGTTGCCTTAGTTACTTTGGCCAAGGAGTGGAAGGTGTGTGGGCTAGACCCCACCCATTCCCTCCCTCCCCACCCGCGGGACACCTGCCCGGGGGTGAGAGCAAGGCAGCAATAACCCCACTTACTCCTACATATGCTGACCAAACCAGATATGTTTGTGCAAGCGGAGGTCGGGTTCCCTCTCACTCCCTGCAGGGCTTGCAGTCCAAGTCCTCGTCTAGGCCCGAGTGTTTGTGGCAGAGTTGCAGGAATTTAGGACATCAGGGAGTGAAGGGACCATGGCTATGTCTATCCTAGAGGGCTCAGTTAAGATGGCTTAATAAAGTCTACTTTATTATGTGGAGCTCGTGGGTAGCTGACCCACAGTGCACCACAGCAGAAATGCCCCTTGATCCCAGCCTCTCCTTTATAACCGGAAGTGACTGCACCACCCTTCAAACTGCGTGGCAACAGGGAGCCCGAGGAGGTCAGGGACCCCGACGTGCCCCAGCAATGTGCCAGCACAGCACTCCACACCCTCCATGCATTTCCTAGACTCCTCCGGCTCTGGACCAGGTGCCACAGGGCAATTGCCAGCGCAGGGGCAGGCCACAGCAGGCCGACCCCCTCTCCCTCCCTGGGAATTGGCACAGACAGGTTGCCCTCTGTGCATCTGGGCACGGGAAACCAGCAGTGAGTGAGTGATTGATTGATTGATTGATTGACACCAGATCGGTCTCACCACCTGGGACAATGAACAGTGGCTGTGGAAACTGCGGATGAGAAAGAGCACCTTCCTCCAGCTGCTGTCACCACCCTCACCCTCCCGTTCCTGCCCCCTGCCACCCGTCTCCAACACGATAAAAGGATGCACTGCACATGGAATGAAGGTGTGGCTGTGTTTTATTTATAGGAGGGACCTGGGGTGGGGGGGAGCTGAGGGAGAGGTGTGGGTGGGACCTGTGGGGGCTTTGGGAGGAGTGAGGGAGTTTAGAAGGAGTGTAGGGGTTGAGGGAATTAGGGGGGCATGGGACAGCTGGTGCAGGGGTCTGCCCCTCCCGTGAGCTGGCCTGCCCTGCCCCCCAGTGCTGGGGGGTGTGAGTGGGAGCCCCGCAGAGGACGATTAGCCAGGGGCCCTGCACCCCTCTAGGGATAGTCCTGCCATTCCCCTTGTTCTTTGGGACAGGGATACACCGCTGTGCTCTGCTGCACAAGCCACCTGCAGTGCCCAGAATGGTGAGCCCCAGTCAGTGCTGTCCTGGGGGTCTCTCCTGAGGCCACACGGCAGTGGTGCCAGACACATGGGCTATGTCCACACGCAGTGGTTGAATTGATATAACGAGCGTTATATTGATTCAACCACAGTTACATCCAGATGATGTTTTCTTAGATCAAAATGACGAGACTCATCATTTTGATGTAAGGGTCGTCGTATCGAATTAACAAAACCTGGCTTAAGTTTGATATGACGGTTATTTTGATTCCGTTGAATCGAAATAATGCCATCTGGACATGTTATTTTGATTTAACAGTTAAAATGAAATAATGCCATTTTGATCTTCTTCCTCCCAGGGTGTACTGCCCTTGCCAGGAAGCCCTGTGCCCTGGGAATCAGAGCACGTGCTGGGCAGTGAGAAAACATGTCTCAGCCTCCTGCTGCCAGCTCTGCCCCACAGCGACGGAGGGCTCCAGAATGGACCCACAACAAGGTCCGGTGCCTCACAGGCATCTGGGGCACGCTGGTCAAGGCACTGGAACCGTGACATATATGATGACATTGCAGCCCAGATGGCAGTGAAGGGGTACCACCAGAACATGGAGCAGGTGAGGGCAAAGATTAAAGTCCTGCGTCAGGACTACGCCCACACCAGGGACACGAAGCAGCTCCAGGGGGCATGCAGCATGGCCACCTGCATCTTTTATGAGGAGCTGCAGGCATTCCTCAGGGAAGCCAGGGCCATGGACTCCAGAGAGCCCACCCCCACAGCCACATCCCCCGTCCAAGGCCTCTCAGATAGCAAGGTGTTGCTGGACGTCAATGGCAGCAGCTGGCCCGGGAGCGCACCATCACCTGAAGTGCAGCCATCCAAGCCCTGAGATGTTCCCGCCACAGGACCATGGGACAGCCACCCCTGAGGAGGAGGAGGAGGAGGAAAATGGGGACACTTCAGAGGCCCCCCCACATGAAGCCAGATGCCAAGGCGGGGGCATCAAGGCGAACCTCCGCAGTGCCTGTTGGTGAGTGTTCCTCCCCACTCCATGTAGGCCGAGCCTGCCCGCAGCATGGATTCTGCGGGGGGGGCGTGGCCGAGGAACGGGCAGGGCACTGGGCCAGGGGGTGCTGAGGCCCTCCCACTGGACGAGGGACATGTGGTACCAGGGTCCCAGACCCATGCACGGTGGGGGTTGCAAATATTGGTGGTGGCAGTGACCGCATGTGGTGGCATCAAGGGCGGACAGCATGCTGCTCTCATTGCTGGCACGTGGCCTTGGGAGACTCCCTGTGACAAGACCAGCCTCACTGATGCCCACCACAGTGGGCATCACTGGGCCATATGCACCTTCAGGGTAGGGTCCAACAGGACACAGTTTAGGTTGCCTGTGGACAGTTGGGGCAGAGGTATTTGCAGCTGGCAAGCTGCACACAGCCAAGGCCAGTAGGCTGAGGGGCTAATGCTGGTCTCTCCTTCCCTCCAGCAACATGCAGAGCCACCCACTGCCCTGCCCCTTGGAGCCTACCAGCTGCCACCCGGAGGAAGAGGAGGGCCTGCTTGAGCTGCCACAAGGTTCTTGGCAGGCTCCTCAAGCTCAGCAAGACAGCGAAGGAGTCCAGCCAGGCATGGTGGCAGCAGCTAGCCTGCCTCCAGGATGTCACCATCCAGCAGCTTCAGTGGGTGGCTGATGCAGACGACCATGTGGTCGCTGCGCTAGAGCGGCAGAGCCAGGTGATGGAGCGGCAGAGCAATTTGCTGCAGGCCCTCAGCATTGCTGTGCAGGATATTGTGGCAAGCCTGTGGCGCATTGCGGGGTACCTGGCCCCCACAGAAGCTCTGGGAGTTCCCCAGAGGGAGCCTAGCATCCCTCGCCACAGGTGCCCTCGAAACCATGGTGGCCTTGGGGAACACCATGGCACAGCAGGCCACGGGCCCACTACAGCCCCCCCACCCCCAGTGTTTACAACCCCCCGCCTAGATCCCCCCTCCCCAGTTGAACAGCCATCCCCCAGTGCTCCCCACCCAGATCCCCCCCTACTGGCTCCCATGCCCATCTTTGCCCTGACCCTCCCTTCCCATTGTAAATAAACAATAGTAAACGTTCTGATTTGTGTCCTATACTTTTTTTGGGTAGGGTTCAGGGTGTGGGTGGGTGGGTAGGGGCCGTCTGTGGTGGGAGGGGAGAATGGGGTGTGTTGTTGGGGCAGACCTGGCCCTCAGTGGCCCTTGCTGAAGATCAGGTCCTTCACAGCATTGCGTGCCACAAATGCCCTTGGTGGTGCACACTCTTGTAGGGGCACGCCTTCTGGCTGCTGCAATTGCCTGGCAATGAGCTGTGTGCTTCAGCCTCCCACATCGCAGCTACTGTCTCCTCCCCCCAGATCTCACAAAGATTGTGCAGGATCACACATGCAGTGATGACCTTCACCATGGTGTCCTCTGTGAGGTGGAAGCATGCGAGCAGGCACCTCCACCGGGGCTTCAGCCTACCAAATGTCCGCTTGACCACCTGGTGGCAGTGGGTCAGGTGGCGGTTAAACAGCAGGTGGCTGGCATTCCAGGGGTCCCGTGTAGGGATGCATGAGCCACAGGCAGAGCGGGTATGCTGAATCATCAACAATGAGAACGGGCACCTGCACTTCCCCAACGGTGATATTATGGCAAGGGAAGAAGGTGCCCACCTCCATGCCCCAGTAGAGTGCACTGTTGCGGAGGAGCCTAGCGTCTTGCACCCTCCCTGGCCACCCAGCATTGCAGTTTACAAAGATGCCCTGGTTGTCCACAAGGCAATGTTCCCTCTAAGGGGAGAGGGCAGCTGAGCAACTCCTGCGCTCCCACCCCCACAGGGCCCTCTGTGCAGCTTCCCCGCTCCCGGTGGCGCCCCCCCCGGTCCCAACTGCCCCCCCCGCTCCCACTCACCCCCCCACACTCCTGGCATCACTCCCCGCTCCCACTTGCCCCCCCGCTCCTGCTAGCCCCCCTGCTGTCACTTGCCCCCCCCCACTGCTGGCATTGCCCCTCCCCGCTTCCACTCACCCCCCCCGGCATCACCCTGCCCTCCCGCTTGCCCCCACCCCCAGCCCCCACAAACACCTTGGGGTTGGACTGGTGCGGGACGGCCCAGCCCTAACTCCTGGGCCAGAGAAGCTCTACGGAGCATGCTCAGAGTTTCTGGGCATGCTCTGTTAGAGCTTCTCTGGGCAGGAGTTTTCAAAACTCCCAGCTGCAGAGGAGCTCTATGGAGAAACTCTGGCTGCCAGCAGTGCGCTACCGGCAGCCTTCTCTGCGCTGGTGGCTGCAGCGGGCTGCGTTGCAGCGCGCCAGCGCAGCTTACAGGGAACATTGCCACAAGGCCCTGAAGGATGACAGAATGGTAACCTTTCCAGTTGTGGTACTCGATCGCACAGTGGTCTGGAGCTCGCACAGGGATGTGGGTGGCGTCTAGGATCCCTGAACAGTTCAGAAAGCTGAGAGTGGCAATGCTGCTGATGGTGTCTTGCAGGTCGCTGGGGATGATGAGGCATCAGAGCAGGACCATGTTGATGGCACTGGAAACCTGGAGGAGCATTTCACCCATTGTGGACCTCCCAATGCTGAAGAGGTGTGCCACAGACCTGTGGGACTCAGGAGTGGCCATCTTCCATAGAGCAATGGCCACTTTCTTGTCCACAGGGATGGCAGCTCTCATTATTGTGTCACTTTGGCGTAGGACCGGGGTGAGCTCTGTGACCAGGTGGGTAAAGGTCTCCCTGCCCATGCAGAAATTCCTGCACCACTGTGCGTCACTCCAGGTTCCCAGCACAATCTGCTCCCACCAATCTGTGCTGGTCTCCTGTGCCCATATGTGGCAGGGCACAGAGGTGGGCAGGGGAAGTAAGGCAGCTGTGAGGCCCAGCAGGGTGCTGGTCACAGCCTCAGCCTCAGGGGCATTTGGGTCCAGAAAAAGGGTGTCCCAATACAAGGGAACAACCTGCAAGCTGGCAGAGGGCCTTACTGCCACCCAACGGTGGTATGAGAGCCGGGGAGCATACATACCCTTCTGTACTGCTGTCTCCTGCCAGCCAGAATGGACAGGTAACTGAAGTCAGTTCCTGCATTTATGGGATTGGCTGGGAACATGGCCATGTTGCCACACCTCCCATGCTGCCCCTCTTCTGAATTGAAATAGCAAGTCCACTGTGTGGACATGCTATTTTGATTTGGCTTTTTTTTTGTGTGGACCTGTTAAATTGATTTAATGATTTTTATTTCAATTTTGTTAAATTGATTGAAGTTAAATCGATTTAACCATGTACGTGTGGACTTAGCCATACTGTCTGGCCTTCACTGTCCCAGTGACAGTGCCCCCATCCCATGTTCTGCCAGGCCCCTGACCCATTCAGCTCTGGCTCCCTCACCACATGGCCTGCTGCACCTGTGCCTATGTGGGAGTGCCTCTTCCCTCCCCTCCTCCAGGACCCTGCCTGTCCCCAGGCCCTGTCCCCCACAGTACCCGTCACATTTGCCTGCCCCACCATGCCCACAGGGAGGAAGTACTCACTGGTATGTGCAGCAGGAGCCCAGCGCAACGTCCTCTCGTCTGTGGTGGGGGGACCTCCTCCTGGGCCCCTGGGACCAGCTCCAGGGTGGTACTGCCCGAGACCAACACAGTGCCCTGTACTAGGGTGCTGGTGTCCCCCTCGCTGAGCACTACATCTTTGTCCACCAAATCCTCCTCCTGGTCATTGTCCTGGGAGTGGGGCTCAGCAATGTTGACAGTGCCGGGGGGTGGCAGTCAGCAGCTTCTCAGACCAGGAAGGCATGTAGCTGGGTGTAATAGGGGCAGGTGGTGTCATCTTCCCCCAAGTGCTGCATGGCCTCCCAGGCTCTGTGATAGCCCTTGGCTGAGGTCTTTGACCTTCACCCGCAACTGCTGGATGGACCTGTACATGTCTCCATTCCTCTAGCTCCCCTGGAACTGGGATTGTATGGCCTCATCCCCCCAAAAGCCTTGGAGATCTGAGATCCAGGATGTAGATCCAGGATGTGGGTTCTGTGTTGGTCCAGGATGGGATCTGCTTCCTGGAATACCTGGCTTTGCCCTCCACCATGCCTATCACACAGCCAGAGTCCTGGCTAGCTCTGGCTGTGGAGCAGGGTGGGCAGGGCTTTATCCTGGGATTGGCCCAGGCACGTGCTTCTTGGTTGCCAGGAAGGTTTCAGATGGCCAGGAGACCAAGTAAGTCAACTTAAGCCTAATGCCAGGCTACATTGGCTTAAGTCATAGAATCATAGGGTTGGAAGGGACCTCATGAGGTCATCTAGTCCAACCCCCTCCCAGAGGCAGGACCAACTTAAAAATTAAGTTGACTTAAGTGAGAGCTACTAAATCAACAAACAAATGCTTAAATCGGCTTAATTAATTCCAAAGGTAGCCTGGGCTTTGCTTAAGTTGACTTAAGGGGCTATAAATTGATTCAAGTCCCTAGTGCCGGGGTTTTCAAACTTAAGGTTGGGACCAAGTATGGGTCACAGACCCACAGGCACTGGATCGTGGCATCCCTTGCTACCACCGCCAAAAGACTGGAATGCACTGATGAAAGATGCAATTATTGGGTTGAGGGCATAAATGATTTTTTTTCAACTGGGTCTCAAGAAAAAAAGTTTGAAAACCACTGTCCTACTGTACACATAGCCCATGGCAGGAGACATGGACAAGCCCTGGTTGGGACTTGCATGTAAGACGGTCCCTCTGGAAGTTGTCGTAAGCTATTGGCAGTAGATTAAGGTGGCAGGTGTTGTTAAAACTCAGCTGTACTGAAGCTAGGGAAGAGGAGTTTGTCTCTGATGTCAGCAAATTCCAGCTGGAGATATGGAACAGTGTTTACTTAACAGCATCAGGTAATAGTGTATTCATGAACAGGCTGAGTGGTAAAAAAGTATCAATTTACTAATGGGATATTTTTTAATGGGGCTTTTTGTTTTCCTTGAGAAGCAGTCTCTCTCATTCAGAGCACAGTTTAGATCAGTATTAATATGCACAGTAGAACAGTTACCACAAGTCCACATAGACGGCAATGGCAGTGAGACTGGCCAAAGATGCAAAAATTGGTGTGCAGATTCAGGGTTTTCCTTTACAGAGATAACGAGCTATTTCCAAAATTGAAATCTGCATCCAGGATTAAAAATCTTTGACAGTTGGGCTGTTCAGACCCAGAATAAACACAGATCAGTTGGAAAACTCAGGGTCAGATCTGGACTTTGGATTCTGAGCCCCTGCCTTCCTGCATCAAAGTTTGGGGGTGTTCAGGGTTTGGATAGGGCCCATCACTGTTCCCCAGTGGTGAAGTTTCATGTTGAACATTTACCATCTAATGCATACTCAAAGAAATCATACTGTTGGTACAAAATATAGTGATATGTCCTTAAAGTTTTACATGTGTTGCATATTTTCTTATCTCACGGTTCAGAAAAAACAAATCAAATAGTGATGCAGTTAAATTTAAAAACTTCCCTGGAATCATATTATGTAGCTTGTCTTTCTCACAAGGCTTTCTGGCAGCATGGACGTATGGGAACCAGATGCAGTCATTCAGTGGGTCTGTTTGCTCCTCCACCATATAATTTTTTTTTAAAGCATTGCCTTATGCATAGGGGCCAGCTATCCATCTGGGGCTAAAAGGAATCCCACAGTGATTTGTTACAATTCTACAAATGGCTCAATAAGCATTTTCAATAGTAAGGCTACACGCATTGAAAATGAATTCCTAACACAGCAACAGACAGCCCTAGTTTCTGTTTTTAATATTGCCATGCTCCTGTATTTTTTATTCATGACATGCCAAGTTCACATACCTAGGATGGATTTTTTCCCCCCAAGACTTTAAAATATAAAAATGTCCTCCAGCTAACTCAGTTACTGCCCATCTTCATAAAAGCAGTGGATTGGAAAACAGAACTTTTATCCCACAGGAAATTCTGACATTTCAAACTTACTTTTGCTCCAAATCAGGATGCAAAGTTGAAACCTCTTGTGGAATGGAAATTTAGAAGAAGATTATTTCAGAAGCGTTGAACTGATGCTCTCAAGACATAATGCTAAAATATATTTAATTGTATTTAATATTATGTAATTTAATATATCTAAATGTACTAATTTATTGATATATATTCATATAATGTATTTGTTTGATATATTATATAATATATTAATATTTAATTTTGAAACATTTAATATATTAAGTTGGAATGAAATAACTGTCTAATTGGAGTACTCCATTTCAATTTTGAATCATGGTGGCATTTTTCCATCAAAAAGCTACACATTTCCCTGAAACATCTAGAAGAAATGGTATTTTCTGAAAAAACTATTCCCTCAGTTGTTTTGACCTGCTTCAACCAACATCCCCCAAAAGCTGTGCTCCATGGTAACCAAAGAAGGAGTGGGTAAGCAGAAGGCAATATTTGTGGCCATGCAATTCTACTCTGAAGGACACTAGTCACTCTTGCTACCTTCAGAAGCATAGGTGAAACATGTCTTCTTGCAACCCTTTGTCACAATAAGACACTCTCCTTCCCTCTCCCACTGGGAATAGTAATCATGCTAATAAATGACAGTGAAGGGGAAGAAAGGAAAAGAGAAGACCAGAAGGTGAAAGAAACATGTTCTCTTCTCTCCAAGACGTGCACCATGAAAAACAATATGAGTATCAAAATCCATATGGGCTATGATTATGGCAGTTGCCAGAAGAATTGGGCCCCTTTGGATTCACAAATGGAGCTGCCAGCATGGTGCTTCCAATGAGGGACCCTGGATTTTGAAATTAATTCTCCAGCTTGTTCTGAAATAACTCAAATCAATTGACCTTCAGGACACACGACTCACTTGACCTCTATATGCACCTGAGAGCACGGAGTTGTACCTGAATTGCCCATCTTTTCTTCCATCTTTTGAGGGAGCTTGCTGTGTTTAATATCATCTCATAAATTTATAGTGAAGATAACAAGATAGTTTAGATGCCTTACTCCCATTCATTTAAACAGGAATTAGGCACCTGGAAAAATCTGAGGATCTAGGCCCTAGAGTTGTGGATAGGCACTTGTATAAAACATATTTTTCTCTTCTTTATTTTACTGAACTCAGAGGTGATGATATACGGAAACAAATTACATAGCATCTCATGAGCCATTGTGTAAATCAAGCATTATAAACAGAGGCCAGTACTTTGGGAAAGAGGAGTACTGAGCCGAATCAATGATTTTGGAGATTGGAAGGAACTATTTTGATCATCAAGACTAGACTAGTGCATAAACCAGGGAACTGACTTTCACCAAGTGATTCCTGTATCAAACCCATAACATATGGTTGAGTCCCAATATCCCTTCTAGCAAGACATTTTATCTTGATTTAAAGCCAATTTCAAAAAGAAGAGGGACTCAGTGCTAGTCTGCCCACACAGGACCCGGCACATGTTCTAATCACGAACTATTCTGGCATCAGAACATGAGCCAAAAATTATGTGAACTCTTTATGGTTATTCATCTTTAGGAGGACCCTGTTCAGGAAGCCTGTTTCAGAGTCCAGTGCATCTGATTTTTATTTTAAAATGTATTAAATATAGTGACATTCCAGGTGGCATTTTCAAAAATGCTTAGGGTTGGTGAGACTCTTCTCCCATGGAAATCGGTGGGTGCTGCTGACTTTTTGCCAAAGCTGAATACATTTGAATATCCCATCCTCTAATTACTTCGAGGAGCATTGCTGCCTCAGGGAAAGACCTGGGGTTCATGCCTGGGCCCCGCTCCCTAGACTTGATCTGGAGTCGGGGCCCCAGGCTCCTGCCAGCGCCAGCCCAGCCCCCAATCCCCGGCCAGCGACAGGGCTGAACGAGGCCGCGGCTGATGCAGTGATCCAAGCTGGGAGAGGCAGGTGCTGCCACAGCCGGCCAGCCCCGGATACCCAGCTGGGGACTAGGACAGGGCCGGGAGAAGCGGGGGGGACTGGAGCTGGGACTTGGGGCATGTGCCCTCTGTGCCAGGTGCCAGTGACACCCCTGATTACATCAGGCTGGATTCTTAGTGGCTGTTGAACAGTCTAGTTCATTGGTTAGAAAGGAGAGATGCTGATTTATGCCAGCTGAGAATCTTTGAATTTTAGTTTAAATAACTTACTTAAAAAAGCACCTCACTTCCTGCTTCAGTGTCTAACTGTGAATCAAGTCCCCGAACCAAGGTAGAGATTCTCCTGAACAAAAGGAGCCCGATTTTCCAGAAACATACCTAAATGCTTATGAATTACATCTATGATGTGAGCAGTGTGTTTCTGCCCAGTCAGAACAGAGGCACCTCAGAAATAGCCTCTGCCATGTGGTGAGTCATTTGACCTATTGAGGGGGCTCTGACATACATCAGGTGGTGCCCAGATCTGGGCCCAATAACTGGTTAAACTTTTTATAGTAGATTATAGTGCAGTTCCTGAGCTGGCTCATGTCACCTGCCAGGAAGATGTTGGCTTAGACTAATAAAGTCAAGGGAGGCTGTGATGGCCTGCTGCTCTTTTGAAATGACACTGTCTAACTTGGGTCTGCTGCTATTTCATCTCCACTGGTTTTAATCCTTTCTAAAGCATTGTTAGCCCTGAAACTTTGACAGTTAGAAGGATTCTTGTCTAACCCAGGTATACCAGCAAGGGTCTTTCTTTGTCGGCTTAGACTGTAGTCCACAATCACTTTACGTTACCTTCTCTTAGGCTTTCTCTTCACTGAGAAAGGGCAAAAAAGGGGATCTTTACCATAGGATAAATAACATCCATTAGCCATCCCACTGTAACATCCCAGCACCATGACACCCTGGTTTTACCATGAGGAAAATGAAGCTAGGTCCCCCAGAGACAAGATGTATAGCGCTAACCTCACCTTGCTATCTTGCAGTGAAGAGCACAGCTGCCATGCATCAGCTGGGATTTTAAAGTGAGATATCAATCCGACCTTTTCCAAAGGGGTAGCCATATTAGTCAAGTTCAGCAAAACAAACAAGGAATCCTGTGGCACTTTTAAAGACTTGGCTATCTTACCATAAAAAGCCTTTTTGTTAATGAAGGCAAAAGTGATGATTTGACTGCCATTGTTTTTAAGAGAGCTTCATACCTTTGTGTTATGCTCCCCCTCAACCTACTCTCCTCTTCCTGTCATGTAAGCCTCGTGTTGACTAAAGGTACACCCACAGTTCAGCCAGGGGTTTGAAAGGCACCTCAGGTAGACATACCAGCTCAACGTGCACTGTAGCTAGTTTATGACATATACCATCTTGTGGGCTGCCACGAGTGAGTACATAGACCTCGTGCGTGCGTGCGTGTTTAGCAAGATAGCTGGAGCACGACGGGCATGTCTGCACAAATGGTACATCGCACTCTTGACTGGAATGTAGACCCCACTTTGAGAAACTAGATGGTGGTTTTAACTAAACATATTGGTCACCATGTTTTAGTGAGCATGTTTTTTAGACACCACTGACTTTGAACAAGGTCTAATGCCTTTAAAAACAGGTTTAACCCTAGAGGGAGCCCGGGGCAAGCCAATACACTCTTTCATCCATACTAATGAGGAGATTGTCGGGGCGCTGAGTGCCCCCAGCTCCCTGTGATATTGAGGTTCTGAGTGTGCTTACACCAGCAATCAAGCCACTTGTGCCTGTCTGCCTGTCTTAGGCGATCCTCAGTAGGGGAGACAGTCATTGCAACTCTAGGCGAGCATTACTAACCTTAGGCTAATTCAGCCTTGGTTAACGGGAGCTCAGTTAATGTTAACAGCAACCAAGTCTGTCACCCAGAGAGGATGAAATTACCCCACCCTAAAGTGTCAGGTGTTTTGGGATGGGCTATGGAGAGGTAAGATCCAGCCCCTCCCTCAAACCCAGGCAAGCCCGCATCAATGAGCTGCAATAGTAGTTGCAGTCCTCCTTACTCAGTGAGGGAGAGCACTGAGTTCAATGGGTTATCAGAGTCCCTGCCCTGGTCTTCAGGCTCTCAAGGCATTCCCCTTTCTGATGTCTTTGATGAATTTGGCCTTTGTTGAGCTGATATGTAGTACTGCTACAAAGCAGCAACCTGGGTTGGGATTTTTCAGAGGAACCCAGCCCTTTGGACAAATTTCATATGCTATGAATACATCACATCTGTTAGGCACAGGCCAGTGAAGACACCCTGCTTCAGGGAAAACACTGGGATGGAGGGTGGGACCCTAACTAGTGCCCTAAGGCAGAACATGTGCAGTAAGTGCACGTCTTTGTGTGCCAGACACCTCCTGGGGGCAGGGGCTGCACAAGGGAAGGTTCTTTGTCTCCCAGTCTGCTGTGCATGCCCATGAATACCAGATATGTGACAAGACAATGTTGCCACCCTGTGTCTAAGGTAGGAGTAGGACACAGAAATTCTCTGCTCATGGAAACTGGTGCAGCTTGCTTAAAGCCAGTGCAGCTCTATCACTTTTTAAGCAGCAGAAAGTCTGACCCTTGGTCATTACATGGTTGAGTGCCAGGGAGCTAATGCTCCTGTGAGAGGCATAATAAACCCATCCAAGCTAATTTACATACCAAAATAAAAATTGAATGAACATCAGCATGGCCAGGTGAGGAAATTGTTGGGAGTGTCTTCGCCTGAACAGTCTATTCCAGGGGCATTGCTATGGGTGAGCCCAGGTGGGCATGGGCCCACCCAGTGGGCCAGCAGGCCTGTCCATCCCCACCTGCTGCGGTGCCCAGCAGTAGTGCGAGCTGGCTGCTGTGACTGTGGACTAGCCAGGAGCTGGTGGCAGACACCACAAGCAGTGGTGCTGCAGGCAGACTGGCTGGGATGGGCTTCTCTCTGCCTGTGCAGCTCCTGCCCTAGCAGCTGTTGCAGCCTTTGCACAGCATAGGCCAGGCTGTCTCTTCCTCTCCTTCCTCCTCCCACATGACCAGAAGCAGACCTGACTGCGCCCATCTTAGAGAGTCAGAGACCTGGCCAAAAAATGAGGGCTGGCTATGCCTTGGTCTGTTCTCTTCAGTCTTGAGTTTCTTGATGCTAACAGATAAGATGGAGGACTAAATAGTACTAAAAAGATGTCAAAATGCTGTACAAAATACCTGATATTAGGAAGCTGGGCAGCTAGCTGTGTAACAAAGGTTAGAAGCATATTGGGTCAGACAAATTCAGAACAAAAAAGCACATTTGCCCAGTGTCCCAACCAAGTGTCACTGCATCACTGTGCTGCCCAAATGCAGATTGCCTTTAAAATCTGCTTTGAGTTGTAACAAAAAGGCAGTGCTTGTCACTTGTCTCAGATTGTAAGCATCTCAGGATGACAGCTGAAGGGAATGTAAGTCATAAATTGGAAGCATTGTCTGTGCTTTGCTACTCACATCAAGTAAAAGTATATTTGAAAAAATGGAGCAACATTCTGAAAAATCAACATGCCAATAAATCCCAAGGGCCCTTGCAAAACTCCTCCTGTGCCTCTATTGTATTTCAGCATCCACAGGACCCAGGGCATTTCCAGTGAGCTGCTGTGTTCCTTTTCTAAGAATCTATCATTCTTCTAGTTCACAAGAGAAAGAGCAGTGAAGCTCAACCACAACTGCTAGGAAGCTTCCACATTAGCTGCAGGGAAAACCCACAGGAAACTGCAGTTTTACATAAATCAGACTATTCCTCCTCTCGCTTAATGCCCTTAGCATAAGTGCTAGATCGAGGGATGCTGGGGGTGCTACAGCACCCCCTGGCTTGAAATGGTTTCCACTATATACAGGGTTTACAGTTTGGTTCAATGGCTCTCGGCACCCACTATACAAAGTTACCCAGAATCCCTGGTGGGGACAGAGTAAGTGCAGCAAAGGGCTCATTGCCATTAAATGAAGTGTGATGGCCACTTTTGTTACCCATGCAGGTTCTTTCTACACTGCTCTGTCTCCTTGGTCAGTGGTTCTCAAACTTGGGGGTGTACCACCCAGGGTGTGGGTACAGAATGTATTCAGGGCACGTGCGACAAGCTTTAGGGGAAAAAAAAAAAAACCTTACTGCACACATTTCAGCCACAGTAGTGAATAACTAGGAAGGCTGCTTCCTCCAGATGAATCAGCTCCTCAAATGGCACTGTGCATTTGATTTTACAGGGTGCTTTGCCTTTTCACAGATTTCAGTCAAGCTTGCCTACATTACATGAAGTCGCTGCCATCTGTAGGTTAACCCATTCCTGCAATGCAGGGTGCACATTTCATTGTAAGCGTTGACCACAATTGCAGTTTCACTTTTGCTCTTACTGCAACGGACCGTTGGCTTATTAGAGCAATTCGTGGAATTCCTCCACTACAAAGAGAGGCAAATCCATCGCACTAACAACAACAGTGTGATGTCAGTAAGTAGCATCTCACTCAAGATGTAACTTGCTATACGCTTAAATGGGGCTGTTTGAATCTATGCCTTATTGTTTCTAATACTTAGTGAGCAATATATGCTGATATTTTGCCAGCGTACATACTTGCAAGGGCATCGCTGCTGCTGGGCCTGCAGGACAAAAGCCCCATGCGTCTTCAGCCCTACCCTGAGTGAGCTGTGGCAGGGACTGGATCAGGCCTAGGCCAGTGGGGGGGGGGGCAGGGGCTGGGCCCTGGCCCTGCATATATTTCTGGGGCAGCAACACCCCTGGGTACATGTACAGCAGGAAGAGAGGGTAAATGACTACACACACAATAAAGAGGGTGCAATCAAATAAGTTTGAGAACCACTGTCCTAAGGTTCATGAAGATCCCCTAGGCAGGAACAATTCTCTGGGAAAGCTGCATTAATATAGCTGAGTACTTGGCCTATGACTGCTGGGCCTGCAGCCATTGCAAATCTCAAACGACAAAGATAGCCAAATTAATTTATAAGGGTCATCAACTGGCTATTTCTAGTCACAGCCGTTCTAAACCCAGGGGAGAAATCCAGGCTTAAGCAGAGTGCCCTGCTATTTCTAAGACCATGGCTACTCTTGAGACTGCAATGGAGGAAAAAAATGTCTGAGAATAGAGAGTTTATTTACCATATGCGGGCAGCAGTACCTCTGCATAGTCCTGCTGGTGGGAAAGGCACCTCCTTTGCTGTGGGGAAAAGCCACGTCCCTTGCAGAGGACAAGGAACCATTTGCTGGGGGGGTCACCTTAGCTGTGTCAAAGAGGCTGATTAAACAGCTTGTGGCTGGGTGAAGCTCAGCGCTCTCCTTGGGAAGTGACTCCCCAGCTGACCCCACACCTTTGACATTTCCTACCTACCTTGACCTTAAACTCTGCAGCCATGCATTGCAGCATGAGAAGCAATGAAAACTTACTGACAATATTAGTTAAATCAGGTCCTGGTCTGGAAAACTGTCCCCCAAACAGCCATTTCCAGGGCTTCTGATTGTAAGGGGACTGATAGCCCCTTACTGAGAGTGAATGGGCCTTTCGATTGGCCACTCCCGCTTGGAAGCAGGACTCTGAAACAGCCAGCCCCAGGGCCAGTGGGAGAGGCCAGTGTCACAGGATGGCCTGACTGATAGAAAGTGCTCCCCCGCCCCTGAGCTGAAACTGCAGGCTGGACACGCCTGGGCAAGCCAGTGTGTGAGTGTGTGGGGGGCCGAGCTAAGGAGGAAGCACTAAGCAGCCAGCAGCTGGGAGCCAGAGGACCCAGGAAAGGAGGCCAGGCTGGGGTGATTTGTGCAGAGCAGACCCACAGCAGCTGGCCCAGCAGAAAGCCAAGTGGAGCTGAGCAGAGCAGAGCTGGAGGCAGTGACAGAGCCAGAGGTGCCTGAAGCTGGGGCAGGAGGCCAGAGAAGCAGCCCAAGGTGCTGAGCTCATCTGTGCAGCCCCACAGCAGGAGGGCCAGAGGAGCCACACTGAACCCGAGCAGCAGCTGGGAGCCGGAGTTGCAGCCATCTGGAGCTGGGTGTGGTGAGCAGCTGGGGAGCAGTGAAGGGGGGCTGACGCTGGGAAGAAGGGCCCTGCCCCTGGAGCTTGGGGACGTGTGGCCACAGCCGTGGCCTGCATCTGGCCCCCTGGATCATCCAGTCGCAGCCAGGCCTGGGCAGAGGGCTTGCAACGTGGAGGACAGACTGTGAGACTGTTCCTCAGGCCCCCGAGACTCTGTTTGTAGTGCTCCCACGCCAGGCAGTGGTGCTGGGGGTTTATTGTTCACCTTTTTCCACTTTTTTTTCTATTTTCTTATTGGGTTATTCTTTTTATTTCTGTATGCTTAAATAAATTGTATATAGTGTCTATAGTAACTGGTGGGCCAGAAGAGTGGTCAGTGCAGTCAGCACCCTGGAGTGGGGACACCCTATCCCTGTCCTGAGAGACCATGATAAGAGTGGGGGTCGAGCCCCCAGGAATCCTGGGGCCCAGCCTTGTCGGGGTTACAGAGACTCAACCAAACAGGAGATTGGGAGGTGAGGCTTTGAGGTCAGGCAGGCCTTGGGGTAAAGGAAGTGGGAGCAGGGACTCAGATCCGTTTGCTACCCACCTTCACCGGGGTGGTATACAAAGTCTGGGAAGTTCCCCACAAGAGTGGGTCCATCCCCCTGCTTACATAATTGGCGTCACGAAACAGGATGCTATCCGCAGAAACCCACCCCATTGGTTCGCTGGCTTAGTTCTGATAACACAGTCCAGGCCTGTATGAGAGTCCTACCATGGCTGGAATTGAAGAACTACAGGCCCAGTTTGCCGAGCTCCAGCGTAGATTCTCAGATCAAGCTGAGGCATTACAACAAGCCAGAAATGAACAGAGAGAAGCGCTATCCCTAGCCAAGGCAGTAATAGAGCAGCAGAGGGCAGAAGCTAAAAAACCTCCTTTCATCTATGTGCCACGGGAATGGAAGGTCTCAGAGTTTAGCGGTTTCCCAACTAAACCAGGAGACATTACAGTGGAGGAGTGGATCAAGTCGGTGAGGGTGGCTATGCACATGCTACGAATACCAGAGGAAGACTGTATGGACTTCGTTGAGGAACACCTTAAGGGCCAGGCCAAGGCCACGGTGAAGTTCATGGCGCAAGCAGACAAAAAGGATGTTGCAAAAGTGTTTGAACTCCTCCTACAAGTGTATGGAGACAAAGTACCTATTGGAACCCGGCTAAAGGAGTCCTTCGAGAGAAAACAGGAGCCTGGTGAAACTATCCGGGCATATGCATATGATCTGCAGGAGAAGATAAGCAAAGTTGAGTGGCGAGACCCTCATCGAGTTCCAGACCCAGATATGGCCTTGAAAGAGCAGTTTGTCTTGGGACTCCAGGATGATTCTCTCCGCCGGGAAATGAAAAGGAGGTTTAAGGAGGCGCCTAGTAAGAAGTTCCACGAACTAATGCAGGCTGCTATTACGTGGTCTGAAGAGGAGGAAGTTCTTGGGAGAGAGACAACCAAGACTAGTACCCGTACACGAACTGGGGCCCTAGTGAATGTAACTACTGGGGAAAGGGCCCAGCCCCAAACACAGTTAACATTAGAAAGCTTAAGTGAAGCAGTCCAGAAACTGACAGCTCAACAAGGGGAGATGCTGAAGATGATGACTGAGATGATGAGAGGAAAACCCCCCGCTAGCATAACCAAGCATCCCAAGGTGTCAGGATCCCGAAGATCTCCGCTGAAGGATGAGCTGGGAAGGTACATTTGTTACACTTGTGAAATGCCAGGACATACTAGCCGAGAATGCCCACTGAAAAGGAGACCGGAGTCACAAGCACTTGAAACCAATGGGATGCCAGGGGTGAGTGACCCATCTACAGTAGAAGGCCAAGCTGTAGTAGAGGGATTCCTAGGCCTGTCCTTGGCAGAAAATCAGTCTGCATACAGTGTTGGAAAGAGCAGCGATGGTGCCAGCATATCTATTGACTTCAGTGAGCGAGCATTTGGAGACTGTCTAACTGCTGAAATGTGTATAGCAGGGGTGAAGACTAGATGTTTGTTAGATACTGGCTCAGAAGTCACCACCATTACTGAATCACATTTTCAAAAATATTTGAAGGACAAGGCGCTGCTCATGCACAATACCCAGTTTGTATGTCTAACAGCAGTTAATGGACTGGCAATCCCAGTGGTGGGATGCCTGGAAGCAGACGTAGAGTACATGGGCCAGACACTGCCAAGAAAATGCATCTTCATCCTGAAAGACAATGTCTCTGAAGGAAGCCATATGAGAGAAGAAGTACTAGGAATTCTAGGAATGAATATTATTGGTGAGTTGAAGGAGCTGCTGTTGCCAGGAACAGGAACCAGGAGAATGAAGCGACATGGGCACTCTAAAAAAGACGCTGTGCTGAGTAGAGTATTGACTCAAGCTGAGTGGCAGAGTCATTTCCTGGGTTCCACTGCGCAGACTAAAACTGTTAAGGTGGGGAGAAGACAGACAACAGTTATCACTCCTCGGAGAAGAAAGGTTCCTGGTAAACATTGCTGGGTATCAGGAAATACCAGTGGATGTCCAGGGCTTATAGAGCCTGCATCTAAGACAAGCCTACCTAATGGTTCACAGGCAGCCAATGTACAGATTAATGCTGTGAAACAAATCGTACAGTCAAATCTCCTAAATTCAAGTGAGAAAGCTGTGGAGCTGCAACCTCGAAACAGAACTGTAGAGGTCCACTGGCCTGAAGAGGTGGTTCCTCAGGTGCAGGTAACATTTGAAGGCAATAGAAATGAGCTGCAGGTGACAAGGAGAGAGAGGGGTAAACAAGCCACCCTCTCTCAAGAAAGGTGCAGATGGAGACGACCAGTTCCAGTGCAAGCAGAGCCCCAGGGGCTGATTACTGCACAGGTGGCTACCTTGAGGGTGTTGCCAGAGAAGCACCAAGAAGTCTGTCCCTCTAAGGATGAGGTCACTGATTTTGATGACTGTGTCAAAGGTGTCCATAGTAGGCTAAAGACAGCATGTGAAGTTGTTCTCAGTACAACTAAAGACACAGCCCAAAGTAAGAAAAGGACTTACAATCGCAAGTGTAGTGGGGCTCTCACAAAGCCTGGTGACCACATACTGGTCCATAACCATAGAAACTGGGGGTGCAATAAAATACAGGACAAGTGGGAATCAAATCTCCACATTGTAGCTGCTCACAACAACCCTGAGTTGCCAGTTCGCGCTATCCAGCCTCAACGAGGAGGCCCTGAGAGGATAGTTCATAGGGACCAGCTAAAACATTGCACCCTTAACCAAGTGAGGGACCATATGAGATGTAAGCCAGCATGCCAGGAGGAGCCTGAAGCCAGTGGGGGGATAGTTCTAGTCCCACAAACTGACTACCTTGTGGACCAGAGTGGGACAACCCCAGTCCATGACAGAAATGTTCAGATACCCCTTGCAGACCCAGGGTTACCCAAGGGCACTAGGGCAGAAAATGTGGATGATGAACCACCAGTCTTAAGGAGATCCCAGAGGGCAACTAAGGGTGTACCAATTGGTAGATTTAGAGATGATTATGTTATGAATTCTATAAAGTGTTCAAGTTGTTAGATGTTCTTCTGTTAATTCTTAAATTTCTTGTTTAACCTGTCACTGCTGTTGCAAATGTAAATGTTTGTTAATATGGGGCCTGAATGTGCTGCTGTAAAAACCCTGGATGTGGCAGAGTTTTAGCAGGGGGGAATGTAAGGAGACTGATAATCCCTTACTGAGAGTGAATGGGCCTTTTGATTGGCCACTCCCGCCTGGAAGCAGGACTCTGAAACAGACAGCCCCAGGGCCAGTGGGAGAGGCCAGTGTCCCAGGATGGCCTGATTGATTGAAAGTGCTCCCCCACCCCTGAGCTGAAACTGCAGGCTGGACATGCCTGGGCAAGCCAGTGTGTGTGTGTGTGTGTGTGGGGCCGAGCTAAGGAGGAAGCACTAAGCAGCCAGCAGCTGGGAGCCAGAGGACCCAGGAAGGGAGGCCAGGCTGAGCTGATTTGGGCAGAGCAGACCCACAGCAGCTGGACCAGCAGAGAGCCAAGTGGAGCTGAGCAGAGCAGAGCTGGAGGCAGTGACAGAGCCAGAGGTGCCTGAAGCTGGAGCAGGAGGCCAGAGAAGGAGCCCAAGGTGCTGAGCTCATCTGTGCAGCCCCACAGCAGGAGGACCAGAGGAGCCCCACTGAACCAGAGCAGCGGCTGGGAGCTGGAGTTGCAGCCATCTGGAGCTGGGTGTGGTGAGCAGCTGGGGAGCAGTGAAGGGGGGCTGACGCTGGGAAGAAGGGCCCTGCCCCTGGAGCTTGGGGACATGTGGCCACAGCTGGAGCCTGCATCTGGCCCCCTGGATCATCCAGTC
>ML682045.1:6645526-6727154 GCA_007922195.1 Podocnemis expansa
GGGGGGGCTGCCCTTCCTCCCAGGGTGCTAGGCACCCTGGGATGAAGGTGATATGTTGTTTTGGAACACTTTGTTCTGAAACAATATGTCCGAACAGGGCTGTTTCGAAACCTCTGGTTTCGAAACAACCCTGTTTCGAAACACAACGAGGTTTAAGCTATTTCTAAACAACCACGGCCATTTCGAAACAAGCTGTTTGCTTGTTTTGAAATGGCCGTGCGTCGTGTGGCCATGGCACTTCTTATTTCGAAACAACCCCTGTTGTTTCAAAATAAGAAGTGTGTGTGGCCATACCCACAGTGTTGATTTACAGTCTGGAAAGGGGTGCACTGCGTTAAAGAGACATCTGAAGATTGGTGGCTGTAGAGCTGAGTTTTACAGAAGACAGGAGTGTTAGACAAATGAAGAAGTTAGAAAGAAAGTACGATATGAAAGCAGGGTATGAGATTGGCTGCAAAAGAATTACCATATCAGAGCCACTGTAGAAGACAAACAGATGATAGGATGCCAAAGATAATAATGCAAACATAACCAAGGTCATTCAGACTTAGAGGCTAACCACTAATTAGACAGCAGAACAGCATACACAGGGATATAACCAGACTGGATTTCGTAAAGCAACAACTCATATAGAGGAATGAATGGTGACCTTGTCTGCAAATATACTTTGGGATCAGAAGAAGAAAAGCAGTAAAACAAAGAATACAATGCTGATGATTTTCTGATATCTCAAGATCTAAATAGCCATAGGGCAGGAATTGACTGCATCTCTGAAACAAGCTCTTATCCCCTTCCTTTAAGGCTTCTGTTTTATTACACTTCAAATTTCATTTTCACAAATGTAAAAATAACTCTACATAATGGATAATGTTAGTAGTGCTAAAGCTTTCTGCCAGCATTAGTGTCTAGTAAAGACACTGGTGATGCTGATAACAAAGAAGAATTATCAGATTGATTGGTGCCATAATTTGATTAGTGTACAAGGCATCACACAAGGATTATTGTATGGATAACAACAGATTATGACAGAATGTTTAGCCTACATCTCCAGCATTTGTGGTATCCATCTCCTTTTCCCTTTTGTGATGCTCTTCCTTCATTTTTCTTTCTTCTCTGAGATCCCTCGATTTCTACTCGTTAGTCTCATTCCCTTCTGGGGTTCCAAGTTTCTATCATTCTTATCTTTCTGTCCCACTTTTACTTCCTATTCCTATCCTCCCTACCCCAAAAATCTCTAAAATATTTTTGTGGAGTGGGCAGGGTGAATATAGGGGACTTGGGGAAACTAATGACGGAAGCAAAAATATAATTATCAAGTTATTTCATCTTAACAAATTAACTTATTCTGTCTGTTTTGGCTCTTAACTCTTCTGGCAGGGACTATCTTTTTTTCTTCTTTTCTTCTTTTTTTATGTTTGTACAGCATCTAGCAGAATGGAGTCCTAACTGGGACATCTACACACTATTTTAAATGAAATAATAGGCAGTGGTTTATAGTGCATTATCATCAGCTATTTAATAAATTGACCCTTAAGCTCATGTTTTCATGATATGGCATGAAAGTATAGCCACTCAACTCAGTCAAACGCTTTTTTGGCATCCAGAGTAGGCAGCAAGGACTGTTCATTTAGGATTAAGGGCTGAGGTGTTTGTTTTTGCACATGTTGGCAAATGTTCAGCATTTCTATTGGCATTTTTATGTTATACTTTATTTTAGTCTTTAACGAAACATACTTGTTTCCTCACAGGAAGGAATGCCATTGCTAGAAAATATTGTGGATGATTTCAGTTTTATTGTCATCTCTGCTTAGGTCTTCCTTGCAACACTCTATAATCTTCATCAAAATCCCTTATTTAAGAAAGGACTTAAAACATAATTAAGCCTATCCCTATTTAAGATAGCATTAAGAAAGTTCTTAACTTTCAACACGTGCCTAAGTCTGCATGACTTCAAAGGCAGCAAAGCATATGTATAAAACTAAGCGTGTGCTTCAATTCTGTGCTTTCTAGGATTGTTTTCCTCAGGTGGAATCCAAACTTGCATCAGTTTAATTATATGGTTTGTTCTAAACATAGTCTGTGTCCATAACTAATGGTTTACTTTTTGGAACTGGTTAGGTACAGAGATGTTTGTCTGTTTTTGGTTTCTGTGTAGGTGTCATGCCTATGTAATTAGTTAGTTCAGTTCTCTCTCCTTTAGGACATCCCAGAGTGCTATGTTTCATCTGTTGCTGGTGCTGGTCTATCCACGTCATCTGGCTATTCAATCTCTTGCTGAGGCAGTATGGAATATTTGCCCAGACTTTCTCAATGTATATAGATACAAGCATGCTTTGGCAGCATAACAGGCTTAAGAATACAACTATGGTTGTCTAGCAGTTGTGGAAATAAAACCACATTTGTGTGGACAGAAGGGTCACATGTGATAAAGTGTCACAGGCTAGATACAGAAACACCATTGCACCTGTAGTGTAGACAGGCCAAAAGACACCACTGACACTGCAGTGAACTGGAGCCATGCTATCTACAATCACATTTAAACTCAACTGGGGCTGTCAGGGTTTTACGGCACTTTCTCCTAACCAGGGTTAACAGAGCTGTCTCTTTTGAAAAATTACATTCACAAATGATACTATAGGCTACTTCCTTAGTTAATTTACAAAGGGATAGCCATGTTAGTCTAGTCCAGCAAAAAAAACAAGGAGTTGTGTGGCACTTTAAGACTAACAGATTTATTTTTCGCATGAGCTTTCGTGGGAGAAAATCCCACTTCATCAGATGCTTCTAAGATGTGTGAACCTACAGAATGGAATGAAAATAAATGCAAGGGGGTGTAAAACATAGGATCAGGTCATACAGTAACAGCAAATCAACAGAGTGTAATAGTTTATACAAAGATTTGGTTGTGGATAAACCAAATTCTGATCAAGCTTTTCTATGATTTTTTTTAAATAAAATTTTATAAAACTTTTTTCTATTGCTGTTTAAAAATTATGATTAGTTGAAACCAAAGCTTTTATAGGTTAGGGCAATTTTTTTGACTTTTTAGAAAAGTTTTAATATTGTCAAAAAGTCTGACATCTTTAAATGAAAACTGCAGGTTTTCTATTTCAAGATGATGTCTGGTTTGAATTTTAAGTTAGAATTTTAAAAAAGTGACCAAAACAAAACTTAAGTGTTTTGAAATTATCTAACCTAAATATTTTGACTAACCCAAACTGAAAATGTTGATGGATTTTCAGCATGTGAAAATTCTCAAGATTTCATTTTTTTGCCCTAATTTTGGACAGATTTTTTTTTTTTGAACTCTCAACTTTCCATGGATGGGAAAACCATTTTCTTCTCAGCTCTCGGTTTCACAAGGTTTGGCTAGTCATCAGTGATGGAGACAAAGTATGCTCAAAATCTGTGTTGCTGGGTAAGGGAAGATATTTTGCTTGTACATATTTCTAAAAATCCTTTCTGGTTGCCCCCTATCCCATATTAGGCAAGTTCAGCCACAGCTGCTGAACATTTATAAGAACCTTGGAGATAAGTATGTTAACATATTTTATGGTTCTATTACAATAGATGAAACAATCCATTCATCCAAGGAAACCAAACTATAATCCTGTTTCACAAGTGTTTAAACACAGTCATTACTAAGCAGCTATTGATCTCACTGTAGACAGGCCATAACAGTATATGACTGGAAGCAACCTCCACAGAGTCGAGTCCTTTGCTGTCACAGGCAATGACATCATATAATCCCTTTAAAAAAATTATCAAGGTTGATCTTAAAACCAGTCAAGTGTCTTGCCCACACTACTCCCATTGGAAGACTCTTCCACTACCTCACTTCTCTGATAGCTCAAAACCTATTTTCCACCTAAATTAACACATGACCATTTATTAAAATTTGCCCCCATACTCAATAGTGATGGGGTGTCTCCCTGTCTCTACGTGAGTTCATCATTTTTCTGATATTTAAAATCATACTTGATAGATACTTCTCTCTAGGTTTGATGAAACTTCTCTGTAGCTTGGTGAACTTCTCTGTAGGTTTGGTGAAAATGCTTCTCTAGAGCAAATTTGCTGTATTTTGAAATGGACCAGACTGCATTAAATCAGGTGTTGTTAATGTTGGCATTACTAAGAGATGACAAAGAGTTATGACCAGGCTGCTTTTCTCATGGGAAGGAGGCCCAGCTAGATAGAAGGATCCATTGACCCCTCCCCCTGCATTGAAACGATTGAGAAATCACTACAAGACATTTAACAAAGATTCTAAGGAGGTGATCACCAGGTCTTTCTACAGATGTTTCACCAGCTCCCCCCATCATTGGATTCCACATAGTGCTTTACTATCTGGAAAGCTTCTTCAAGAACAAAACATAAAGATCTCCATCAAAGTGCGACTTTAAAACTAGATTTTTGCCAGAAGGTGTTGTAGTATAGGTTAGAAGACCTTATTTTTAAACGAGAAAACAAATAAATCAGTTTCCACAATCTTTCACCCTTCTTTACTGTCAGATTCCCCTCACCTGTCACTATCGATACCTGGGGGTTTTCTGCAGAGAAAATATTTGTGGCTGCCTCTTGTTAAAATTACTAGTCTCCTATCACTGTCTTTTCCTGTTAGACCACAGCTTCATCTTGTAGTGAATATGCAATCAAACACCGTTTTGATTGTGTGGGTCTTTTGGATTTGCTTCAAAGATGAGATCCCACCACCATCTGCGCATTTGTGACTACTGTGTTATAACTTGGTGACCCCATATGATAAAATCTGTCATGCAGATGGGCCTTTACCAATGGTGTTTCCCTTTCTTCCAATGCCCGACTGCTTCTAGGAGTGATTCTGAATCATAGCATCTGCTTGCTTCAGCTGCTGTGATTAAAATGGGAAAAGAAAGTGATCAGTGAGTCTCTTTTCCCCAAACAATGCTGAAAATTTTCTGAAAGTGACATGGTCTCTACAATTTGAATCAAAAAGTCTGCATTAATAAGCACGCCTTTGGACCCTAAGAAGTGTCTTTTGTGTTGGGCTCTCCCTGAATTTTAATAAGCCTGGCTTTTTACAAAGAGCAAAAAAGAAACAGACACACAGACACAAAGACAAATTTAATTAGGCTCTAATCTCCAATAGGCAATCCCTTCTTTGATAAATACACTCCTGCGGATTTCTAAACCCTTTCAGTCAAGTAACACTTTTTTTGTTCCCACCAAAATAAAACTTGTTTCAGAAAGGTGCACCCCGGATCTGCGGGCAGCACACAATATGTTGACATTAAGTGAAGCTATGATTAAAGGGGTAACACCTTTTCTGAAGGTGAGAGATTGTTAATAAGGTGTCCCGTACTGTACCATCCGCTTTGATTAAAAGCACGCCAAGTGGTGAAGGCTGATTTATTTGTGTTCAGTCAGTTTCAATGATGGTGGTGATGGTTAGGGGCAAACTAGAAAGGCAGAAATGAAAGATGAGGAAATACTTGGCAGATTTGCTTATTTTGGCAGCAAAGTCAGAGCTGATGGCAAGAAATGAGATGGAATAAAAGGCAGCAGAGCTTGGTTTGGCGACAGCTTCATTTGTTCATTGAACATGAAGAATTACGTTCAAAATGAAGTGGGGTTTTAAAAACAAAAGTCAAGAAAACAGCAGTCTTCTAGCTAAAGAACTTAAGTCTTTCCTATACTAGAAGATGGTACTGGTTTATCTTTACTGGTACAGTAAAAGTGTGGACTCATTTGTGTTGATATAAATGTGCTTCCCTTATGGGAAGGGGAATAATTACACCAGTATATCAGTACTGGTAAAAATAAAAATCATCTTCTAATAGACATAATTATATGGGTATAATTTACAACTGTAGACCAGTATAACTACATCACACAAAGACCCAGGTCCTTGTTTATACACAAATTTGCACCAAAGTAAGAACATTGTTCTTGACTGATACCCTCTGCATTTTGGTGCAGGTTTGTGTGGGGCACCTCTTACTCCAGAATAGAAGGGAGTTGTTTCAGTTTTCCTAATGACTTAAGCTAGACCAAATAGGACACTTTTAATAAAAAATAACAGGCACTTCTATTTGTTATGTTCATAACATATGCACTGGGGACACCCACCTTGCTTCAGGTGGCTGGCCTTTTGCAGAAACATAGAGCACCCAGATCCCACAGCTGCCCTAAGAGAACCCTTAGCTTGCAAGCAGAAGCATGAAACCCCTTGCCATCCTAAGTGTTCACTTTAAATTGTAACCATTTCCAAAACATCACACCGTAGAAATAACAAAAGTGGGAACTGAAATTGATTTGATTATTTCAATTTGAGGGAAAATCAGCCCTGGCAGGGAAATACCTCTATCAATATAACCCACATGGACATTATATAACATCTTTTATAAAAAATCTCTACTCCTATATAATGTGGAAGGACCACATAGAGAACTTCATCTATTTGCCACTGCCTCTGTGCTAATAAATTTGGTACTTTACCTCAGAGCACCTGATCCTTATGGTTTGAGAGCCTTGGATCAAACCCTAGAACAACAGTGATATTCTGTCAAGTTATTTGGTTTTCCACTAGATCGTCCCAGTTTAGTTTTTGTTTCAATCAGATTTCAAAATCCTGTTTTCCCAAGGACTATCCAATTTCAAAGACAACCGCTGTAGAGAGACACATCTACTGTCAAACCAGTCAGATCAATTCTCCAGGGCCTTCTCCCTTAGCTATTCATTTATTCAACTGTACCAGATGGGCTTAAAATGCCTCTGGTCTAATTTTGGTACTATTATGACACCCATGTTGCATGGGAGTAATGACTATATAAGGATCAGGCATGGGGGATCAGACTCATAACATGCATAAGGGAAATATAAGGAAGAAGAAACCACATGTGCACTGGTTATGGGGACCCAAGCGGAGTGAGGTGCAGCTAGCAAACAGAATAAGCCTTTTCAATAGAATGATTTATTCTTATGGTAGAAAATTAGCCAGTTACAAGTATTTATAATTACACCACAGCTTGTGTTCACTTCTTTAGATGGCAGCTATCTGAAACTTTGCTTCCAGAGACACTGCAACAACACACAATGGGGCCAGATAGGACAGTCTGCTCCACACATCTGGATAATGGCATTTGTATTCAGATGTATATGTGTTGCTATAATTCAGACAATATTTGGAAATGGAAGAGTATGTACTAGATGTAATAGAGTAAAATGTAAGTGACTGAGTGGAGTAAGGGAAACAGGACTACGAGACAAACAAGGAATCCTGTGGCATTTTTAATGACTAACAATTTTATTTACCTCATGGGCTTTCATGGGTGAATCCCACTTCATCGGATTCACCCATGAAAGCTCATGCAGTAAATAGAGGCATTAGTCTTTCAAATAGCCACAGGCCTCCTTATTTGTTTTGCTGAACTAGACTAACATGGCTACCTCTCTGGAACAGGCCTACAGGAACAAGAGAAAAGGATATAATTTTTTTTTCAATGCTCCCTCTTCTCCAAAGCCCATCTTTAACAATGCTGCTTGGAAAGGATATCTGTGCAGACAATCCACAGTGTTATTGGTATGGGTCTGAAATCTACCCTATTCACTTCTGACTGCCTCTCTTTTGTCTTCACATGCCAAAGGAGACAGTGGACTTGTAGAAAAACTCTTCTTTTTATTTTAATACCCTAATTATTAAGATTAAAGACATTTTCCATGAAGAAAAATAGTGAATGCAATAAGAAAGAATGATCACCCCCATAAATCTCAATGCTTATTTAATCTCTTTTTAAAATTCTGATCATATAGTCTTATGTACTTCCTTCCAAAGCAGCACTGTGTCTGCTGACTACAAAACAGTAAAAAGCTGTTAAGTACACGAAGATCAGAAACAGGCTTGAGTAAAACTGCCAGATCCCAATAGCTCAAAATCTGCTATTTGGATTCAAGGGCCACAATTGAGGAGTCAAGCTGAACTGTAGTAAAAAAGCTTTTTCGGGGCCCTGTTCCTTCAGACACATCTGCACAGAATCACATTTGAATACATGTAGTTTCACTGACCTCCACTTACACATGCACATGTCAGTGCAAATACTCACTTGCAGGCCTAGGGACTACGGTGCTAACTTAAACAGATTAAGACATGGTGAACAAAGTACAGTGCAAAAAACAAATGTTGCCCATGGAAGTAGAAAATATTTGCCCCCTGGCCCACACAGCTACCCTTATATTGAATACAGAGAGGCATCCTGGTGAGATAATAGGTCCCAGAATGCAGTCAGTCTCACCAAATAGCTGAAAATAAATCACTAGACAGCTACTTACTAATCTTGGCTGTAAAGGAACTAATGACTGAACCTGTTCTCAACCACTGTGTCATGACATAAAAGTGTGCTACAGACCAGAGGCTGAGGGTGTCATCACAGATCAGGCCGCCACCGAAAGCCCCCCTCCCTGCCCTGAAAGACCCTCTGTGGCTAGGAGAGCTTTCATCATCAGGCCAGAGCTGTATTCTGCAGCAGCTGGGGTGCCCCTCAAGAAAGCCACTGCCAAAATTGACTTCAGTAACTGGTTTTTCCGGCGGCGGGGGCTGCTTCTGTTGAATCCCACTGCCAAAAGTGCCCTGTAAGGAAGATTTTTTTTTGGAGGCAGGACTAGTCAAACTTGTTCCACCATCAAAAGTGCTGCCACCAGGGAGAAACCTCCGTGGCAGGAGGAGCCCCAGAGGTAGCAGCTGTAAGCGTGGGTGGAGGCTCCACTGTGTTGTACTCCCAACTGTGTTGTGGCGCTAACAGCATTGAGAATCTCTGGTCTAGAGGTCAAAACTCTTTTCAGAAGAGATTATTGATGAATAAATTGGAGCAGTTTTACATGGGCAACTATTTCCCATTAACTAGCTCTAGTTCCAAGCCATGGTTCTTAATACAAAGGAGAACAGATGTCGCTAGCTCTATCTAGCATTGTGCAGGGCCAAAGAAAGACACGCATAAACAGTGCATCAATATGTGTATTTAGCTGAGGCAGCTAGATCAGAAGAACAATGCTCAGGAAAAAAAAGATTCTCGGTTAACTAAGGTGAACGATGCAAATTTTTAGTTAAACCTACGTGTTCCCTCTGTTCTCCCTTCCACTATCTCAGATTGTGGCTGAAGAATTCATGAAATTTGCTCAGAATTCCGTTACTTCGCTAATATTTTACGTGAACCTGTTCCACTCCCTGGAATGCTCTCAAACAGTTTGCTGCAAATATGTTGAGTTCTGCTCTGGATTTTTTTCAGAAATTGAGAAAGCAGTGAATAGATAAAGTGCACACATCGTCCTTCAGCCCACTGTGGGGCAGGGAGAGGGAAATCTAGCTGGCTCTGTGATTTAAATTTACTTCATACTTTTGTGGTTTAGCTGAATTTGGAGTGCATGGCTGATTTGGTCATGTGTGTGTGGGAGGGGGAACGAGGCAAGATTAGCAATTCTGAACACAGCACTTTGGTTCTTAAAGAGGAAGACAAAAAGAAAATTAAATTAGAAAGGGATAGAAAGATAAAACCAAGGAAAAGAACTGAAACTCTTAAGGGAATAAACAAAACAAGGATTGCACATGATTTTTTCTAGTTATCTAGACAGTGAGATTAAAAAAAAATCTAAATATAAAACAGTGCAATCTCTCCAGTATAAACAACAATAAGTATTTTCCCACCTGGCGGAAAAATTCCATTTGGATCCCACAGGCAAATTTTGGGGAAAAACAAACTCTACCCAATAAAAACACAACTCCTGTCCAGAGCTATAGTCATTGCAAGTGTTTTCTTAATAAAACCATAGTTGGACAAGTCTATTTCAAGTCTATGTCTTACATTTGTTAGAAAACCCTGTTGATGACAGGAGGTTGTGGATGTTCATGGAATTTCCCAGCATTTGAAAAGTAGCAGTACAGGCAAGATTACAAGAAATGAAAATAAAATTCACCCTGTGTCTGCACCTTTTAAGGACATTCTCAAGTGCTAGTTTCCTTATAGAATATGTCTAGTGAGATCACTAGTCATAACATCTGTTTGTTGTGACCATCTGAAATAGTTTTGCTTGTATAATTATCCATCAGAATTTGAAGGGGCCTAATCCATCACTGGGTAGAGTCAGAATAAGCATTTTCACTGTTGATTGAGAAAACATTGCTTTGGTCCTCTTTTCTTTCCATTATCTTCCATTAAATTCCTCAATGCTGGCAAAGTTAAAATGGTGCTGAATGCAAATCTTTCTCCAAAGCCTAGAGACTGGTATCCAAAATATTTTCACCTCCATGCCCCAGCAAAACCAAACCAAAAACCAACCAACCAAACAAACAAATGAGCAAAAATCCCCATCACCAAACTTTTGGGATAGTTTGTATCCTAATTCTTTGGCTTTGAGCTAAGCTCTGTTACAAACCATGGCCCTGATCCTGCAATTTGTTCCACAAAGTGGACTGCTGTGCTTTCATAATAGTTCAATTAATGTCAATGGCTACAATTTGTTAACATATAATGAATGATCTCCTGCCTCAGTCCTGCCCAGAACGGATCCATGTGGGTAAATCCCTCTGTAGAATCAGAACCCAAACTAGATTATTGCTGAAAGAGGTCATCACTGAAGGCATGATCAGATTATAAAGACCGTTTGCAGCATACCCTCAAACTGTGGCAAAAGGAAAAATTGTACCTGGTGTGTGTTTAATGAAGACTCACATTACAGAGATACTGCTTAAAATCAAAACCAGCCTAGATTGCAAGGGTAGGTGCAGAATAAATGTTAGCATAATGGGTAGGAACAAGGGGGCAGATCCTTACCTGGTGTAAACTGACATAGCTCCATTGAAATCACTGAAGCTATGACAATGGGACAATGACAATTTACCCCAGCGGGGGTCTGGCTCAAGTGATTTGCAATAACCTCAGTGAAGCTGTGGCTTTCACAACCAGCATTTCTTCTTCTTTAGGACCAAATGGCATGTGAAAGGAGGAATGAAAGGAGCTACCACAAGCCTGTGACCTATTGTGGCACCTGAAAGAATCCCATAAAACTGAAAGTGCTGGGGTTTTCTGGTAGGAATTCACAGAACACAAAAGGGTATTGCATCAAAAATGGATGACAGGAAGGCTTCAGAGCTAACGATGAGAACAATAGCATGAGGTTACAGCTAAAAATCTAACTCTGATATAATATAGTCTATTTTTTGGAATGGAAAGTGGAATATTATGAACGACCCTAACTGGAGGAAATAAAATACCAAACATTGTAGATAAATTAGATCAAGCTTTCTATAGTGCAGGTGTTGGAGTTAAGAGAACAGAAAAACATTTATAACACTCAAACATCTTATTTCATTCAGATGAATTAAGTCATGCTTAGAACAAACTACAGGGCAGAGATCTTAGAGAAGAAACCCTCACCGAAGTTCATCTAAAACTGTTTTGCACAGAACAGATTAGCCCTTGGAACTCATTGCTATGATATGCGATTGAGGACCAGACTTTTGCATGATTTTAAAAACAGAATGGGTCAGTTATATGAGTAACAAGAATATTCAGAGTTATAATAAACATTGAAAGAATACATGAAGTCTTATAATAGAGAGGAATACTCTTGCCACTCTGCATTTGTCACCCTCTAACTAACGTGGATCAAGTGGACACTTTGTCTGGGATCAGCGTGTTCCATAGCTACCTACTGTGGGGTTATGTGCCCCTTCCTCTGAAACAGCTGGTACCATCTACCATTGGACACAGAATATTGGACCAAATGGACCGTGGCTCTGATACAGCCTGACATTTCCTCTTACTAGTGTAACTACACAAAAGTCAGTGGAGATGTACCAGGAATGAACGTGGCCCAATTGGGCTGAATAAACAGAAAGATCAAGAGTTCATTATGAATCACATTTTATTCATAAAATTGTAGGGTTAGAAGGGACCATAATGGCCATCTAATCTAACCCCCTGCCAAGGCTGTGTCTAAACTACTCGAAACAGATAGCAATTTCCAAAGGGGCAGCCATGTTAGTCATAGTTCAGCAAAATATGCAAGGAAGTCCTGTGGCACTTAAAGACTAACAAATTTATTTATAGAAAGCTGTTAGTGTTTAGTCTTTAAGTGCCAGAGGACTCCCTGCTTGTTTTCCAAAACAGATGGTTATCCAACCCACTTCTGAAAACCTCCAGTGAAGAAGCTTCCATGGCCTCCCAAAGCAATCTGTTCTATTGTCCTACTGTTCTTACAGTTTGGAAGGTTTTCCCCGAGATTTAATCTAAATCCCCTCTGCTGTAGTTTGAAACCATTGCTTCTTGTTCTTCCCTCTGTGGAAAAGAGAATTTTTCTCTTCCTTTTTTATGGCAGCCTTTCAAGTATCTGAAGACCACTATCATATCCCTTCTTAATCTCCTCTTTTCCAAACTAAACATATCCAGTTCCTCCAGCCTTTGCTCATATGGTTTCCATTCCATCCCTTTGCTCATCTTTATTGCTTGCCTCTGGATCCCTTCCAGGTTTAACTCCATCCCATCTAAACATTGGTGAACAAAATTGGATACTCTAGTCCAACTGAGGCCTAGTTAGCTCATAGTAGAGTGGTACTATTACATTCTGTCACTTGCATGCTATGCCTCTGCTAATGCAACCTAAAACTGCATTTGCTTTTTTAGCAACAGCATCTCATTTGCTGACTCACATTGAGGATATGATCAACAGCTCCCAGATCCTTTTCAGCAGGGCTGCTGTTCAGCCATTTTCCTCTCATACTGTATTTGTACATTTGGTTTTTCTTCCTCAAGTGTAGCACCTTACATTTGTCTTCGCTGAATTTCATTTTGTAGTCTATATCTCACTTCTCCAATTCACCAAGATCTCTCTCAATTTTAATTCTATCCTCCAAAATATTGGCAATGCTCCCAGCATTTTCTCAACTGCAAATTTGTTCAGTATGCTCTCTATTCTTACGCCCTGGTCATCAATAAAGCTGTTAAACAATACCGGGCCCAGAAAAGATCCCTGTGGCTCTCCACTTGACATCTCCCTCCAATCTGACACCATTCCATTCATAGTTACTCTTTGTTTGTGGTTGTTTAACCAGTTATGTGTCTACTTAATGGTAGTTGTGCTGAACCTGTGCTTCTTCAGATTCCTTATCAGACTGCCACATGGAACTGTGTCGAAAACCTTGCTAGAGTCCAGGTATATTCTGTCCTCCTCATTCCCCCATCCACCAAACCAGTGACCCTATCAGAAAAGGAAATCAAGTTGGTTTGTCATGATTTGTCCTTGATGAATGCATGTTGGCTGCTACTAATTTCCCCTGCATCCACCAGGTATTCACAAATAGAATGTTTTGTATGTTGTCCCAGTAGCTTCCTAAGTGTTGAAGTCAGGCCGACTGCTCTATAGTCCCCTGCTCCTCCTTTCCTCTTTTTTACAGATGGAAACTACGTTAGCCCTTCTCCAGTCTTCTGCCACGTCTCCTGTCAATTTGTAAATATCATTGTCAGTGGCGTTGAGATTTCTTCAGCTAATTCCTTGGGAAGAACAGCATCAGCTCCCACTAATTTGAATTCATTCAGATTGGTCAGATGAACCCTAACATGCTCTTTATTTATCCTAATCTGCATCCCTTTCCCTTTACTGTGTATGGTAACTTGTCTGGTTACATTATTTTTTGTGAGGAGACTGAAGCAAAGAAGGCATTGAGCAGCTCTGCCTTTCTTTATGTCACTTTCTCCATTAAGAAGCAGACCCACACCATCCTTTATCCTTCTTTTTTGTTTGATATATTTGAAGAACTCCTTCTTGTCTCTAATATTTCTTGCCAGTTGTATCTTATTATTTTCCTTGGTTTCCCTGATTTTGGTCATTCATGCTCACAGTTTCCTTTTGGATTCACTGGCAGTATCATAATGCCTAAATAGTTGGTGTCAGATCCTATTGTTTGAAAGTACTCTGTTTCTCAGATTGGAGTGAGGCTACTTTTACTTATCTTCAGTAAGTATAAACCATAGTGCATTTAGGAGGGAGCAGAGACTATTAAATGCCACACAGTGGTATCAGAGTTCCATTTCGTCCCGAATGTAAGAGAGCTATACTAAATACAAGGTAAATGCAAAACTTGACTGTAATAGTGTACACTTTATGTTCCTCATATTTCATAAGGATAACACAATGCTGCAAACATCTGCCGCTGAACAAAGGGAAGTCCTTTTCCCACAGGGCTAGTCAATATGTTTATGATTGAATACATTCTGCTACTATTCCTGTGGATACATTTTGCAATGCTATAAATTCCACTTCAATTTGCAACATTTTTTTAAGGAAGCTTGTCTTTAAAAGCAGTGGATGCTGAGGAAATAATGGACTTCGCACATTTCCTAAAAACACATGTGAAATGACAGCGTTCAGCAGAAGACAAGCAACCTAATAAAGGGACTTAAAAGTAGAGCCATTTTTTAATGTCAGACCACGAGGCCCTACAAGCTTCACAGGATAAACAAGTGTTAACAAAGCAATGAATAAACAAAGGGCTGTCAATATGGTTTGGTGATTTTTTTTTTTATCAGCACACTTTAGAAGATAATCTTGGCCTATGCTATAGTATTCTTTCTAAACACTGCTGTGGGGCCATAGCTTCCTGTTTATGTATGGCTTGTAAAAAGGGTAGTCACAAGAAAAGAGCATTGCAACAGACACCTGCAGTTTATTTTGTTTTTAGAGTTAAGTAGGCATGGATGTTCAAACTTTTAATGCAGGAGTCCTGGCATGAAACTGTGTCTGCCCTCCCCAGCACCTCCTCCACAGCCTTTCTTCAGACCATAGCACAGACAACACAAGCCAATCTTGTAATCAAATTGTTGGCCCATCTAGTTCTTTCTATAGGTCAGAGAGAAGGCAGTGGCTATTTGCAATTTAGGAGTGAAATCTGATGCATGTAAAGAGTTAGGGAAAGATTCATGTACCACTTAAATCCATTGGTTTGAGAGTTTAAGACTTCGGCTTGGCCTCTGCACAGCAGGGAGCTCCACCCTTGAACAGCCCAGGTCAGAATTTGGGTTTTTCAACACACTGGAGGATGGAAGTAGCTGGGAATAATACTTCATGGACAAAAGATTTCTTCTGCTTTCTTCAACAGATGACCTTGGCTTCAGTACATCACATACATGCACTCGCCCCCATTTCATAACATGGTACCCACAGAAAGTTGAACTCTCAAACATAACCGCATTTTTTCTTTTCCCAACTCTAACTGGCTAGCACACAGACTTTGGGCACAATTCAGATTCCTGGGTCTCCAAATGAGGTCACCTTTAACTAGGCTTTAGGATCATTCAATATATTGAGAAAAGAGAGGACAGTCCATAGACCTTCCAGGAAAATATAGCTTAGCTTTATAGTTTACTATTAGTTATCTGATGACATGACTCTCTGAAGGATACCTGGGAACATACATACAAAGCTGTTTATGGGGCCTCTGTGTTATCAGTTTTCAATACTAAGCCTCCTTATCTTGTTTTGACTGATGGGATCAACATGTACAATCTTAGCATATGTAATTAACTTTCTTCAGGATACTAATATTTCTAATGTGCTCTCTGACATGTTTGACAGGAGAAAGCTAAGTCAGTCATTCACCATTGTCCCCACATGGCCATGGGCAAGCCATTAAACTGCACAAATTTAGGGTCCTAATCTGAGTACAAACTGTGCAGAAGTTGAACTAAACAAAAAGATGCACATGTGCAGGGGATCTCCCCATGAAACCCATAGCAATGAAACACGTAGAGGTTGTCATTTATGCCCTTTTCTTATAGACAGGTTGCATTTGAAATCTGATCTAGATCTAAGCATCTTCAGAATCTGGTGGTATTCAGATATGGAGATCAGTCAGGACTGAGGAGAGGCCAACCACAAACTCTGGAGCAAGAGCTAAATTCCCACGTTTGGTGATCTGTGGATCAAGGATTTTGGCTTGACTGTAGCTTAAGTAATTTTATTTCAAAGAAATGATGGGGTGGGGAGAAAACTGGTAATAAGCTCACTCAAATATTGCCAAAATTAGCTCAAAGCAAGATTTGTATGGGCCTTCATTTGAATCCTTATTTGTTTGTTAACCATACCAATCTAATGCAGATTCCATTTCTAGTTTAGTGGCATGCAAAGCTTGCCGAAACTTGCCTTGCTTCTCTTTGAAGGGACTTGATTAGCATTTCAATACAAGGAAGAGAATTTCTTATTTCTTTTAGCAGCTCCAGGAAGAAAGACAGTTTCCAGGTAATTTCATGAATAATGTATGGAACTACCATGCATGCCCATCATTCACAGACACCTACATGGTCACGCGGCTGTCTGTTGCACTGCCTATTACACCTGCACTCATATCTGGACAAAGAGATGTGATGCTTTTTTTACAGAAGCATCAACCTTGATCATTTTGTGCCCTGGAGTGAGAAGCCCTGCCTAAGACATCCTTGCCAAAGTGATTTTTGTGACTATTCATTGCTTTCAAGTCTTGTTTCACTTCTCACCCCAGATCCTGCAATATTTGAACACAATCCTGTTGTCCTTACTAAGGCAAAACATTCATGACATTCAGTAAGGGAAAAATCTGACCTCTCTTCAGCTGAAAGAGGCTTATGTGATTTCTTGATATAGCTAGAGTGGATGTAAGAGTGACAACAGAACCAAAAACAGAGAAGAAAAATACTGGAATACAGACAATGCTGGTCAAAATGTTTCAAATTTCAACACAATTTCTCATTAATCAAGAGGGAAAACTTTTGTCAATAGTCACAATTCTACTTCTGCAAGTGCTATACACAAGAATGGGGTGTCATCCTAGGAAGAGTAGCAACTTGACAAACTTATGCTGCTAAAAGGCCTTCCCTAGAGCACTAAGTCTGTGCATAAATGGAGATTCTGCAGACTCTCTGTGTAATGCTGTCTGGCCTACCTGTTGCACCTCACATAGCACCAGAGTCCCTGTGCACTATGGGAGGCTACATGGAATAGCTGGGGCATCAATAAAAGGCCAGAGCAGTGCTATGAATTAAACTGTGGCTAGCGTGTGCTGCATCTGTAAGACTGAAGTTGAAAGGTCACTCTTTTGTTTGGCATATGTTATGTTAATTTGTCAAGTTTGATCTATTTTTGCTACTAACTCAGCTGCAGTGTAAAGTAAAATATTCCAGTCTCTTGGTGTCAATGTTCCAGCGACAAGCAAGTGAGCTGCAACCTTTTTCATGCAAATAACTGTTAGCAGCACAGTGGGCTCTTAAACCTAACTGAAAGCACATGACTGGACAGCTTTAAAGTTCTGCAGTCATTGTGCCAACACCGCTCATATGGAATTTGTTTCCCATTCATGTGGGTGTCCCATCTATTTTCCATTTCTTAAGTACTTCTCTTTCATTTTCATAGGCACTTACTCCTTCATTGCCCATCAGTGTGGGATGAGATCACCTGAACTTTATTTTCTGTCCAAGGATAAGAAAAAATTATGGCATAACTGACAGAGGTTTTATTTCCCCTTAAGCATGTGGGCTGTCCGCAGAACATTAAAATTAACATTCTTTGCAGAAAAAGAGGCCACTTTATAATTGGAGTGGGAGGCATATTTGCCAGGAATGAGAACAAACATCTGAAATATTTTGAGAACAGCAGACACAGAAAAAGCTCTGTGACTATCCAAATGCCATGTAAACAATGAGGTAGTAACCTCCACCTCAAAACTACAAGAAGTGATGCATCTGCTTAACTTAAGCACATGGAGTACATTATTGGGAGTATATATATGTTTAAAGTTAAGTACATGCCTCATCCTTTGCAAGATCAAGAAATGAAGCTGCAAGAAAGTATGCTTAGAAACCCCCCCCCCTTTGTATTTTAGGTCAAAAGTAGAATATATTTATAATTAATTTCCAAAGATTTGAACAGAATTGGTTTTTGGTTCCTCCTAAGCTGTGTTAGAAGTACAACCATTTTAAGGGGCCAAAACAAAGTTTTGAAGTGAACTCTGAACTAAGATATCTAGAGGCAACTCAAGTCTCTGGTGCTGTACTGTTTCAATTCAAACTGTCCAGTTGCGGGACAAACACGATAGCTGGGTGTTGATTTATGAGGTGATGGCGAAGTTTCCAACCAAAAGTAACAGAAACATTGTGTTTGAAGTATGTAAGCTCAGAGGTCTGTGCTGATCTGGCTGATGTCTGCATACATCTAACCTGTAGCAGAGTTATTGAGAGCTAGGGATGTACCCTGGTTGAAGAACAACCTCCTATTACACGCTACAGAACACTGTTTACAGAACCTAAATTCAAGCACCCTTTGGATTCTCTAGTGCTTCAGTTTATGACATGCACGATCCTTTCTTGATGTTTATGGCCTTTATGCCATAGCATAGCAGGGGGGATGGGACTCATTGACTCAAGAGGCCTATACCAATGAATCCTATGCCCCTACCAATCAATCCAATCAATAATCACACATAGCACGGAGTCAGTTTGTGGTGTTTGCATTGAGCAAGCTGATTTTATGGACTATGTCTACACTTAAGAAGTTAGATCACATTAACTTAGTTCATATTAATTAATTCCAACTAATAATGGTTAATTCAAACTAAGTTAATTCAAACTAACATGGCCCCACTAGAAACCCAAATTGAATTAGCATGTCCATGGACAGGACTTGCTAGTTCAATTTAGGAAGGGGGAACCATGGGAAGTTTGGCAACATGGCACCCAAGAAGGGCCACGCCCCCACCCAATACATAGAAAGAGGACAGCGCCCTTGGATGAAGCAGGTCAAACTGTGTTAATTCGATCTAACGGTTAGAATTAACATGGCTCCACTGGGTTAATTCAAACTAGTAAATTTGAGTTAACTGTTACTTTGAAGTTAAGCAAGGTTTTATAACTTCAAAGTAAGCGGTCATTACTTTGAATTAAGAAATTCCTTAGTTCAAAGTAATGAAAGCCCGTGTAGCCATGCATTAATTTAGTTTGAATTAATCCTCATTAATTCAAATTATATTGTTAGTGTAGACATACCAATGGGGCTTTTCTTAGGAACAGAAATCTGCTGATGTGCTTACAAGCAGTTCTTAACCTTTTTGGCTCAAGGGCCGTATATACCGTTTTTACAGCCTTGAAGGGCCACCAGCCTCTGCCAGCAGGCCCCCATGAAAAGCATTTGCCTCGTTGCTTGCTGATTTCCTATCTCCCTGGCTGCATCAGGGAAACTGCATGAATCTTGCAGCTCTGCACACTCTATCTGGGTCCCAAGGCAGTGGTTCCTTTCTGCAGCCAGGATCAGTGCTCCCCTCTTCACCTCTGGCTCCAAGGACCCAGCACTTATGGACCTAGGCAGAGAGTTTTGCAGTGCTCCCAGCTACAGCCAGGGGGATGGGAGTGCTAATCTCCTATCCGTTAGGCTGCAGCATGGAGCTTGGATCAGTCTTTAGCCTTGTGAAAACACACTTCACCTGGGTCCTTAGGCAGTGACTCCATTCTACAGCCAGCAGGAGGGGAGCCAAGGGTCACTCTGAAAGCCCCTGAGGGCCACTTTTGGCCCCCAGAACACAGGTTGGGATCCACTGTGCTACACATTATAAAATTAGGGTCTGGCTGCTTTTTGATTGATGTGTTTTTCCAAGAAATACTAATCTGAGGCCAAATCACTCCAGCACACTTATATCCTTCTGCACCATAATGGGCAATCCAAATTTAAAACAAACAAAAATAGTGACATATTATGTTCCCCATATAAAAGGGTCAAATTCAGGTGACTGGTGGGTGGGCTTCAAGAGGTTTAATTTATGAAGTACCCAAAGTTCATACTGAATTTTCTTAGGGCTGCAAAACTGGGAATACTAGGAGACTTAACTGCCTTTCTTGGGCAATTTTGAACCTTCTAGATCCTAAAGCAGATGGAAGATGGAAGCACAGAGCTGTCTGGACATGGAAAATAAATTATCCCCTGCCCCCCCCCCACTGCCAACTAACTGCACTTTGTTGAACCGTAACCCCCTTGCCCCATCCTCAGACAGTTTATCTCTTGCAAGAACATTTGCCCAGAATGGAAAGGGGCTGCATTTTTTTCTGACTGGATCCACCATCCCTGAGGCCCTGTTTACATTACAAAAATAACCAATTAGGGAAAATATTTTAAAAAAATTATTTAAAACCTATTTGTTGTTACTACAATTTAGTTGCTAAGATAGTTGCTGTCAGAACTGTCAGAAAGCTTTTCAAGATGTCTTGAGCAAATGGGCTGCTAAAAACTGTTCTAAAACAGTCTTTTGTTTGAGAATATACAGACGGGGATGTATTCAGATTAGGTATGTTCTGGTGTGAAGATGAACACTCACCAGCAGCACTACCTAGTGGTCAGACAGGGTATGGCAGGTTGTCCCCGTTCCCAGTGGGTCACAGTTGACAATACTGAGTTAAGGTCAGAATACTGAAAAACTCCAGGGCTGGCTTTCCCATTGTCTTCATGGACTATCCAGTGATATGGTCCCCACAGTGCCGACAGCCAGCCACCAGCTGCGTCTGTGTGATGGTCTAGCTAAGAGCAAACAGCTCTTCTTTATTCCTCAGGGTCACATTACAGCACTGAGGGAACCGGAAGCATACTGTACTCATACAAAATATTTACAGACAGTCCTCTCTGAATCACAAGCTCCTCCAGTGTGCGTATGCTTCACAGGTGCAAAGGCTACTGAGGACCAGAACAACTCTTTAACCCTTTTCTTTCCAGTGTGGGGTTTGTACATACACTCCGTCACACAAGGATTTATAAATATTATGACCCTTGAGAATCAATGAGTAAAGAAAATAAACCTTGTCCCCTCAAGAGGTGGGGTGGGCCAGAAGTTCCATGCCAATAATTATATTGCAACAGCTCCCAATGCATTTTGCAACCATAATTTATATAAAGTAACACCAGCCTTCTGTGGCCCCACCGTTACATGGGCTCTCCATTTTTCGATGAGGAACTTTGCTGCATCAAAACATCAGTTACTGGTGCACCAACAGATCAAGTCATCATTAACTGCACTGAATCTACCTGCACGTGACATCCACTTGTATGTAACGGCAAGCACACCAGCTGGCATGCACACTTGTATGGACTTGATCAAAGAACAGAACAAGCGGGGAAAAGTCCAGTCACTGCTGAATGGATCCAGCCATGAGAAGGCTTTTCATCTCCTCATTTAACTATACTAAATACATGAAAGTGTCTTTTTGTCTCTGAGCTCCAGAGAACGGGCAGACGAGGATGCTGTTTTTCATTCTGTTACTTCGTTTTTCAAAATGAGATTCTGTCGGAGACTAAAAGGATATTTCTTGTGATATTATCAAAGCAGAGAAGAAGACCTGAAACTGTGATGGGTCTTGCAACAACCTGTTGTGTTACTAATGGTTTTTCTTCATTAAAATTTCATTGTCACCTCTCTTACTCTAATTTTTTTGACAGTTTTAAACTGGGCACAAATAGCCAACTGTGTAACTCATAAGAACTGCTGTTATACAACTGGACGGAAAAGACTATACCTAATAATTAAAGGGGAAGTATGCTATATAGTTATTTTACTAAATTAGTGCATAACCCTGAAAAGAAGGAAACCAGCTAAGAATTAGGCTATGGATTCCTCATGAGTTTGAGGGCCAGGCTATTGTTTATACACAGACATGGGTTCAAATCTTGTCATAGGTCACAAATATGGTCTCTGGAAATACTTACAGTTTTTTTTTCCTATGACAGCAATGGCACCTCACAGTCACCCTCTGAAGGTTCCTCTGAGGTGAAGATGCATAACCCATGCTTTATAGTTGAGGATTACAATTGACTAATCTTTGACTACTAGCAGTAAACAGGCCCAGTGGCCTGTGATGTGATGTTAGATGAGTCGGTTCTGGGTTACTACGGAGAATTCTCTCTGGATGTTTTGCTAGACAGTTTTGCCCACAGATGCAGGGTTTAGCTGATTGCCAGACTTGGGGTTGGGAAGAAATTTTCCCCAGGGCAAATTGGCAGAGGCCCAGTGGAGTTTTCGCCTTCCTCTGCAGCAAAGGGTACTTCATGGTGAATTCTCTGTATTCTGAAAACTTTAAACGAGGGGTCTCAAACTCAAATCACCATGAGGGCCACATGCGGACTAGTGAAGGGCTGCATGAAGACTGGTATGCTAGCCCGAGGGCCGCACCACTAAAACCTTTCCATACAGCAATACTGCAAATATGAGAAACAATAGTGTCTTTGGGGGCCACAGGAAATAGTTTTAGGGGCCACATGCAGCCCATGGGCCACGTGTTTGAGACCCCTGCTTTAAACCATTATCTGAGGACTTCAATAACTCAGTTATAGGTCAAGGCCTATTAGAAGAGTGGGTGAGTGTCTGTGGCCTATGTTGTGCAGGACATCAGATTTGATGATCATAATGGTCCTTTCCAACCTTAAAGTTTATGAGTACAGAGATAAAGTGGCTTGGCCAATGTGATCAGAGAATTTGTTGGCTCCAATGTAAAGAAGATTCTGATGCTTTGCGCCCTTAACCTGCAAATCAAAAAGTGTCATAGGGAACTTGCTTACATTATGACAGAGAAGGTGATATAAGACTGATCTGTGGTTTTGTTCCAGTTCTCAATTTCTTCACTTACATGAGACTGTATGATGTGCTGCACCCCATTTACACCCTTGCAATGTGATCTTCCCTTTTCATCCTTACAATGTAATGGTGTATGATTTAATATGAAGTATGCTGTGTACGGTGTTTTTGAAATGCTCATGGTGCTCTGTACATTACTGTTATGGCAGCATGTTACCTGCACCATCATGCCTACGTATAGATATGAAATTCTGTTGTGTCCTGACCAATGATCCCTCTAAGGGGCCGATGCAGCTGAGCAACATATGTTGCTCGCTGCGCGGCCCCCCCCATGCAGACCTGATCCTGCTCCCCGTGGCCCAATCCTGCCCCCCCAAGCTCCGCTGCCTGCCCAGCCTCTCAGCAGGGGGGCAGAGCAGCCAGCCCAGGCTACCCCCAGCTGGCTGCGCCTCCCTGAGGGGGGTGGAGGGGGCCGGCACCTGGGAGTGTTCTCTGTGCCACATGGCCACGCAGCTTAGCGAGATCATTGGTCCTGACCCCATTTGAATCACAGAGTTGTATTTCCATACCCAACGGAGGCATGTATACAAGAACAATGCAGTATAAGCACTTTGGCTCAAGAGGGAAAGATCACACCCATTGAGAGACATGGATGATCACCTGACCCCAGGAGGCGGTTGAGGACATGTGCTAATAGAAAGAGACCCCTTTGTCTGAGTCTCTTCCCTGGTTTCCATCTTCCAAGCAGCATCAAGGACTGACACACACCCACAGTGAAGAGTCTGGCTAAAAGACATCAGTAGCCAAACCTGTGGGTAAGCTGGACATAGAGATTGTCTTCACTGGCAGTGGCGAATTGACCACCTTCAAGTCTGGACTTTCTGATTGACTGGTTGGGTCTGTGAAGATCCATGCAGCCAGTCAGGAAGTTTGATCCCCGAACATCACCCTGGCAGCTGGATAGTGCTGAGTCGAGAGGAGACCCGTCCCTTATCTCAGCATAGTGGACATAGCAGCAGCAGGGAAATCAAATGCAGATGCACAAGTTTTTTTTTGTTTTTTTGTTTTTTTTTAAAGTAACTTGTATATCTCTGGCTGCAACCAAAAAGATCAGGCAGTATTAACAGTGATCTCAGTTTTGAATGTGACTTTTTCTTTTATCTCATTGTGGTTATCTCCGTGATTGAATGATTAACTGATTTCATTTTAGTTTGACTTATATTCATCTAAAATATTACTGTAGTCAATATGATTGTTTGTTTGATCTAAAACTGCAGTGTTGAATGAGAGTGCATCAGGCCTCAATGAGAGCAAAGCTGGTAAACATCAATTTCTTTGTTAAATTGACAAACGACTGTAAATGAGCTTGCAAGGTCCAGTGGGTGTGCTCTGAACCTTTCAAGACAGTAGTTCCCAGGGTTGCATCTGAGACTGAAGGTGTTTGCTGGGGGATCTTTCCAGGAGAGGCTAGTGAGAGCACTCTTCCATTGATTTAGAGACCAATTACATGCAGGAGGCTGGGTGTGAGCTGCCCCAGGAGTGGGATTCATCCAGCAAGGTGGGGGTATATCAGGGCCCTGGAGCAGTGGCACAGTGGAGCACCAACCCAGATTGCAAGAGATGAATGTTAGGCTGAAACTCAGTCACCAGTCAAAGCCTGGGGGTATAAGGTTTCCACAGGATGCCTACCAAGGAGCTGTGAATTGAATACTTCCCTTCTAACCCAAAGGGAGCAAACATCTAGGCTTGGAAGGATTTAAAAAATAAATCATAAATATTGGTAAATGCTGGTTTTTCACTGCACTCACACAGTATTTCCTTCACTAATAAGTGAAGTGTACAGATAGACAAAGTGAGAAAAATATTGCTAGAGAACTTGATGGGTATAAAGTGTTTTGTAAAGAATGCTGCTTGTGAAGCTCTATATTTTTGAAGCTCTAGATTTTTGAAGCTCAATGCCTATTGTAATTCGATTATCATTGTCTGACACTGCCCATAGCGTCTCACAACTGTGCAAATGTAAATCAATACAAACTTTTAAAATGCTTAATAAATACCAAAATTAACCACCAAATTATTACAAGATAAAAATTCTGCCAACCTCCCAGATATGGGACCTGGATAACACTGAATGGTTATTATTTCAGTTTCTGAGCTGAAATAGCATCAGCAGGCTACTGTGCTCTGTGGTGCTGAAAAGAGGTCCACCCAGGGCCCAACAAGGGATAAGATGTTAAAAACCCCTTATTCCCTGTTAGAACATTAAACCATTAAGTTTGCTCTGGGGTTTTGTGGAGCATTATCACTGTCTTGCTCTTATTGTGACAACCACCCTTACAAATCTTTTAAACCTCCTATTAAAGATACAGAAAAAAGAGAACAGTTAAAGCATTTGAAATGTAAAAGTATTAAGTAAAGCTTTCATTTTAACAATATCCCTTATTCCCTTTAGGTGTGGAGTTTCTGTAAGGAAACTTAACCTTGTTTGACAGTTTTTTAAACAGTATTACTGATCCTTTTTAGGGAAAAGAGAAAAAGTTAGGTTAGATAGCCTGGAACTGTTGCTGAAGTCAAATTCTGCTTCTTTTATGACAAAACAAGAGAATAACACGTGGTGAGAAAAGAACACAAAATACACAGAATGCAGCTTTAATCATGAGAGCACTGGACTGGGACTCAGACGATCTGGGTTTGGATCCTTGCTTGTGCTTCTGGATGACCTTGGGCAAGATACTGTCTTTCTCTGTGCCTCAGTTTCCCCATTTGTAAACTGGGGGTAATGAGCTTGCTCTCCTTTGTAAAGCTCCTTGAGATCTGCCACTGAAGGCACTAGATAAAACCTAAGGATCATTGTTATCTCTTTGGTGTTGACTTGCCCTTGCAGCCTTGCTGCTGGAGAAAAACATACACAGCATAAGGTCTTATCAGCTGCTCGGTGACCTCACAAATGTCTAAAAACTTGGAGCTGTTTCAGGTATTACTTTTAGCTGCCTTCTTTCTGGCCACAGGCTCACAGAAGTTTTGTAAAGATGGTGTTATCTTGGCCAGATCAGCCGGATTCTTATTTGACGGAAAGCAAAAGAGAGAGAAGAAAGAGGTCAAATAAGATGAGGAAGGATAATGACCCATGAGGGTGCTGCTGAGAGCAGGAATCCAACTCTCACCATCCAGGATTTAGCCAAAGCCAGTGAAGAAGATGATGTCACTAGTTCCTTTGCTCTGCCCTGATCTGGTCAGGTCACTTTGCACTACCAGGTAGAGGAAGACCCACCCATGCCCTGAGGGACTACAAGGTCGCAGGAGATGGTGGGCTTGGTAGCTATGTCAGTAAAGTTTATGCCTCCCAGTCCACCAGTGCCCCCAGTCCCATGGAGGGAACCTCCCACTTGATAAACAACATCCAAGAGGGGGCAGCCTCATTCCCTACAAACTAACCAGCCAACAATCCTTTTCTTCCCATTTCCAGCCTTTTTTTCAAATCGACCTGTGACTTTACGATGAGTCTTGAAGGCCCCTCTCACACAGTTCATTAAACCAAATCAATCTAGTTTCCACCATCCTATTTGTCTTTCAACATGAGGGGACTTCCATAAGCCATGTTATGTAAGACTGAACTGGACTTTTGTTGCCTGGGACAGCTTTAAGCCCAGATAGCTGAAGAACAAAATAATGAGTTTGGACCAAGGGCACCATGCAGGGTACAGCAAATCAGTCACACCTCATCTTTCCCTAGATGATGCCATGTCTTTGGTGTACACAGACGGATGATCTCCAGAACACTGAAGTTCCCAGGGAAGGGTCTCCGTTGGGCAGCACAAACACAGCATTTCTGCTGCACCAACCTAGAGAGGTGGGAAACAGAAGATCATTCACTGCCTGCACCCCAGCTGCCACTGTGACTGAAAATGAGGGAGCATAATATCATGTAGCTGCTTCCCCAGTAACCTCTCCTGGTTAGGTCACACTGTAGTCTCTTGCTTCAGTTTCCCCATCTTTGGGGCTCTTTAAAAGATCTTTTTGCAAAATAGTTCAAAGAATGCCCCCAAGGGTGCCATTTATTAAGTTCTCTGATATCCAGTGGCCCTCTAGGCCCCAGACAGCTCAGTGTCACTCCTTTGATTAACCCAGAAGAAGACAAGCCACAATTCACAGAGCTTTCATCCCAGTCAGCCATCCCAGTTTCTCCCCAACTTGAGCAAGATTTCTCACAGGCCTCCCTGACTGGTGAGCTTTCTCTCAGTCTCTCCTAGCTTTTTTCCCTACTTGACACAAGAGACCTCCTGTTTCCTACCATGTCTACAAACCTCACTGCTGGTTCCTGGCGTTCCTCCCCTATCCAACTGCCTGCTCTTCCTATCCTGGGATTTGAGTCATCCCAGATCCTGCTCATTCTGTAATCAGAGAGGGCAAAGAAGCTGGCTTTTAATATGACAATTATTTTGTGCGAATGAAACACTGAACAGAGAATCTTCCAAGAGTGCAGCTCTGAGGGCCACTCCCTTCAATGAGAGGCAGATGTGTAGGCAGCAATGGTGATCCTTGCTTGGCTGATCTATTATTCCTCTCTCTACCTCCATCCACTGTAGTTTCCTCATTTCCTTGGGCAGATGCATCACATCATGTAAAACATACACACAAGCACAAACACAGTCATGCAAATAGTTTCAATGGGACTAGTAAAAGGTCTGACAAAAACACAGAAAATAATGAACAGAACGTGTGTGTGTGTGAGAGAGAGAGAGACAGAGAGAGACTTATTCTTCATGATTTAATTGTATTATTGCAGCAGCAGGGGTATGCCTGTTGAACTAGGGTGAGATGTCCCTGTGGATCTCCTGTTATAAATGGAAAGATCCCCAGGAATTATGGTCCTCCCCCGTGAAGCACTGGATTAAGGAACAGGGACACCCACAATTTCTACAGTTTGTAGTTCCTTCATGATTATCAGTTAATACTACTTTGCTCCAAACCTGGCCAATTTGCTTCATCACCTGCAAAACAGTTTATCTAAAGCGATTCTCAGAGAGGTATTCCAACACCTTTTAAATTCTGCTGAGTCTGAAGTGATTATCTGAAGCACAAAACAATATTTGCTTTTCGCTAACAGGAGCCAACATGCCTTCACACTGCTCTTGCAACTCCTAGATTTGTATAACCTGTGTATAAGTTTATCAAACCTTTCCCAGCTAAAGAGGAAAAGAAGCCATTCAGTAAGGGGGAAAGCATGAAAAGGGGAAGGCGTGATCAGACAGAAAGGCACCTATGACTTGGCAAGCAGAGCCAAAGAGCAGAGACACATCCAAGGTTAATAACATGCTGTTCCACCAGCTTCTATCTAATCTTGGAAAATGTCCTCCACTGCAAAGGAAAAAGGGAAAGTGATTATGTGACTTGAAAAAAGGTCCTGCTCCACTGTCTAGACAGCTTTAAAAACATCACTTGAGGGAGTTCCTATTTATGAAAAATGCAGCTGTACTTCTGCCGCCTTAACACAAGAGAAGGAAAAGGCAATGTGAGTTTGTTTGGCTATAACAGCAGCCATTGAGCTTGTGCACTGGAGTTTATACCCCTTTGCTGATGAGTTTTATTCACTCTACTTTACATTTGCTCCTGCTTCTAATCTGCCTCTCTCAAGTGTTTTTAGCCTTCTACCTACAAGAATTGGTCTGTGGAGGTCTGTTACAAATCCATGACTGTGTGAACACACATCTTTTTCCAGCCAGAGTACACGCACCTGGAAGAACCCAGGATGTTCTACTCCTTGTACATAGCTAAAGAAAAACATGTTTTACTTTGTGTGATCTAGAGCCGTCTCCTCTGTGGGCTTAGCTGTAGAGGACAGTGCTCACAAACACATTGGTAACTGTACTCCTATCTTGCTATAAAACAGTAGATCCCTCCTCTTATAGAACTTCCCTCCTAGACCTAAACTAGACTAGAGTCTGGCCTATACCTACCAGGAAATTCAGTGACAGAGTAGCTTGTGTAACTCCCGTCAGCTTCTTAATTCCTCTTCTACTCCGCCTCTTCGCTGCTTTGTGCCCACAGGAAATGCATTTCTCTTGAGGCAGTGTTATGCCACTTGAGGGAGTGGTCTTAAGGTGTCGACCTCCAGGACCTTCCAGGTTTGATCGACCATGTCTTTACTGATGCTCACTCAAACTCGAAAAATTGATCCTGCACTGTCAGTTGTGCCACACATATGCCCTGAAAATCTGTAGGGAATTCTCCTACAGTTCATTGACGCTCCGTGTGTCCATTGGCAAAAGCAGTGGTAATAGATTGACTGCAGCTATTTTTTCTGCTGTCTTGAGCTGGATGAATTGAGACAGTGGTAGAAAAGCCAAAGCTGCCTCAGCCGGGTCTACGATAAGGCTTCTACCAGTGCTGCTGCTGGTGCTGCTGAACTGGTAGTAACAATGATGGCAATTTCTTGGTAAAATTCCCTGATATAGTCACAGCCACAGAGGAATTCAGTCTGATTTTGCTTTGTTCTCAGTTTTACTAATTTCTTGAGTTCCCTTTCCCACCTAATGGAAGACAAAGAGATTGTCTGCATCACTGCTCAGATAACTGGATTTGTTCATTTTAAAATGTCACGCTTGTTGCAGATATAAATATGCATGTATACGTGTACTGATTATCACTAATAGATTTCAAGGCCTGCTTAGGAGATTATTGGATAAGCACCATCAGATCTTTTCCCCATTGCTGCCAAAAAGCCCTTGTTCATGGGTGTGTTTGATGAATGAATGGTCACAGGTTTCTGAGTAGTTTTCAGAGCATAGCTAAACCCTCTTTATCTCCAGCCTTCTTTGGAATAATTTAGCCTATATGAGTCACACAGCAATTTTCATCCTCTGGGGTGGTTAACTGAAAATTCACCTCTCTGCTACAAGAGGCAAAGGCATTCTAAACAATTTTGTTCTCGTAGGATAGGAAAAAGAGAGAGAAGACTTCAGCAGAAACTCATAATGTCTCTACTTAATCCCGCCTAGTGAAGTGATTCAGTGACAGGGGAACTAAAAATGAGATAGGTGATCCTCCAGATTAGTCTGTGTTTCCTTACCTGACTGAATTCAGGGGATCCAGGGATAAATCAGTCACCTTTGGCAACTGGGTAGCTAAATATCTTTGAGGACCTGGGCCTAATTCTCTCTTACATACAAACTTCATTCTACTGTTGCTGCTGCTGGTGTGACCTGTATTAGTGTAAAGATTAGTAACAGACAAGGCTCAGATCTTCTTATTAGTATATTATCTAATCCTTGAAAGGCAATGCCATGCTTAGCTCTGGTATATACTTAGCATGATTTTTGGTGACAGTTGAAGGCAGATACACAAGCTACATAAAATGACTTCCGTATCTCCTTTTGATTTTCTAATGCCTGCTTGCTTTGGCTTCTCCATTGTGCTGAGTGGATGGGAAATGGCCTCCCTTCGACTCACTGCTGCTCTTTTGCAAGGGGTGAACTTACCGGATTGACTCCCAGTTGATTGAGAGGGTCCTCACTGACTGCTTAACTGATCTGGAAAGATTGAACTGATGGCAGCACATCTGCCACAATGAGTCTAGACTTGCCCTAAGAGTGTGAACACCTGAGGCCTACCAATGCAGATGTACCCTTATTTGGTACCTTTTTAAACCATTTCCTATTGCCTCATTATCCTGGGTCCCAAAAGGATGGCAACAAGCTCTCAGATTAGTGATTGTTATTAAGTCTATGTCCACACATACCTCATTATTTTGAATTAAGTTATTTCAAAATGAGTTATTTTGAAATAAAGTCCTTATTTTGAAATAAGTTAATTCGAATTAAGAAAATGTTAATCTGAATTAAGGGAAAGCCTGCTTTCAAAACAGCTGTTATTTCAAAATGGTTATTTCGAAATAAGGCCGTTTGGACATGTTGTTTCGAAACAGTTGTTTCGAAACAATGGTGTTGTTTCAAAACAACATGTCCAAACGGTGTTATTTCAAAATAACAGCCGTTTTGAAATGAATGGGGTTTAAGCTGTTTCAAAATGATGGTTCTTATTTTGAAATGACAGAGCCTGTCATTTCAAAATAAGAAAATGTCATGTGGACATTCAGTTTTTTATTTTGAAACAACCAGTGTTGTTTCTAAATAAAAGACTCGTGTGGACCTACCCTAACTGTAGCAAAATCCCAAAGTCATGCAGCCTTTCATTCCCCGAGAGTGTTGAAGGAACATGAGAAAGATGTACCATCCTGAGCAGTATTCAGGATAGGAAAAGATGTCCTTATTCGGATTAATCCTGTGAACTCATCAATGTACCCAGCTATCACTGTGCCACATCTTTTCCTATATTGAATAACATTCAGGACAATACATCTTTCTTGTGCTCCTTTACCACTTCCGGTAAATGAAAGCCTGTGTGACATTTTGGGGGCTTTATACAGTTAATGAACAATCAGTTTAAGTGAGAGTTTGACACCATCTTTTTGGGACCCAGGATAACTAGGCAATATAAAATGGTTTAAAAGGCTGAAGTTGCCCATACCTTATTAATTGAAAGGGTTTAGTTGCCTTAAGCAATTCCTTTCCAGTTTATTGCTCTAATAAATTACATACAGAATTGGGATTTTTTAATCAGGGCCCATCTATACAGATTTCATCTCAATATTAGGGGCTTGATTTTTAGAAGTGCTGATCATGCCCCTACTACAGAGGTAGCCAATGGAAGCTCCTGATCCTCAGCACCTCTTTAAATTAGGGCTGGAACTGCTTGATTATAAACAAATGGCTCAGCTGTAATGACATTAAATATATCAGTAGTTCTTCATTAAGGTTTCCTGTGTGTCTTAGAAAAGTAGAAATCAGACACCAGATATTTTCACCTCCAGCTGGTTCTGTAATTTTTGGAACCAATGGCAACCTAAGTTTAATAGTGCAGTCAAATCATTAGGAATTCATAATGAACTATATTGCAACCATTAAAAAAAATAGGTCATTCTCATCCAGGAATACTTCAGCATGAGTCATCCATGTTCATGTATAATGGATGAGCTGACTGGGGGCAAACTGACAGCTCTATCTTGGAATTTGCTAACCAGATCTTTTAGGATCAAAAGGGTCCAAAGACTGTAGATATTCACTGAGTTAGAGACCCCTAATAAGGTGATATTTAAACAAAATCAGGCTGACTGAAAGTAGCGCACATTCATTTCTTTACTAGGTCAAAAAAGACACAGGCAGTAGGCATTCTGTCTTTGACAACCTAGAAAGTGACCAGAATAAGCGGAGGGCAACAGGTAAGACAAAGTCTGAGGCCATTGTTGAAAAGTAACCCCTCAAGAAGAAGAGGAGAAAAGTGATCTCAATTTAGGACTCAGCAGTGAAGAGAACAAGCAAGGCCCTCAAAGAAAATCAATGATATGCTGCCTCTCAGACATGAAGACAAACAAAGGATGTCCTAAGAATTGCTGGGAAAATGTCAAGTATTGTAGCCACTGGCCCCAATATGGTCAACATTTACACTAGCACTTAATTTAACTCAGGTGAGTAATCTCATCTGTTCAGTTTATTGGTCAGTCGTCATAAGTGAATTTATAAAAGAGCAGGGATGGCCAGTGTGAGAAAGAAGAATGTTTTAGTACTTAGGCTGTGTTTACACCACAGACTACCACTGCACACCAGTATCACTGCAAATGTGTAAGGCCTCCCACGTAGCGGTGCTGTACCAACAGGGGACAGCTAGTGTAGCCATTGCCTTATACACCACCTTTGCAAGCCATACCCCCAGAGCCTAGTACTACTGCACCCCCCTCCACACCTGCACCCAACATCAGCATCTCCCAAGGAAACATATGGGTAAACTCTGAGGGTTTGTCTACACTAGCAAATTAATTCAAATTAAGGAGGCTTAATGCAAACTAATTTAGCACCCGTCTACAGTAGGCTTTCATCAGGTCGAATTAAGGAATTACTTAATTCAAACTAATGAAAGCTTAGTTTGAATTAGTAAAACCTCCAGTTAGTTCAAACTAAGCCCTGAGTTCAATCTTTAGTTAGAACTAAGGACAGTGTAGACTAAAATTAACCTTTCGTTCAAATTTAATAAATTCAAATTGAGGACAGTTAGTTCAAATGAACAAAATTGACTAGTTCAACTTAACATTAAGTCAAATTAGTCCACTGTGTTAACTCAAACTAAACTCAAACTTATTAGTTCCAATTAACAAATTTGAACTAACTTTTCCTAGTGTAGGCATAGCTTCCGAAACCAATAGCCTTCCCCATCCCCATTTTCAATGTCTGACCCTGCCAAAACTTTCCACTGCTCTGCTCTTTCTAAGTGGTTACTAGTGCTCTTTGCTTATGGACCCTTACACCTCTTTGCTGTGGATCTTTGCATTCAATCTCAGGCCATGGACCCTTAATCAGCCTTAGGGTTGGTGCCGGAGAACCCCTTACACCTACCTCTGTATTTATGATTTAAACCTGCATTGCCTCATTTAACTATTCTAAGTCTTTGGAGCAAACATTTTTCCACTCACTAAATCATGACAAACAAATCCTAAAGGGAATGATCTTCCCAAACCTAAACCCTAAGAAATTTTGGCCTGGGATCTTGGTGTTATTTCTCTGCAATGCGGTTGTGTCCTCTGTTGCAGTTTCACTGATAACCTTGTGATTTTAGTCATGTACTTTTAAAATCCCCAGCCACTGGAATCATGTTATGTAAGAATTTTTGTCTTATTTTAATGATAGTAAGAATGCAATGCCCAGGAGAAAGGCATCTTGCCACATTCCCACTCAGTCACAAAGCTGAGCTGTGGTCAATATTTTTCTTCACACCATAACATACCTAACTTGTGTTGGTCCCCATCTGTATTTTCTTTAAACAAACAAACAAACAAACAAACAAACAAACAAACCCCAGCAAAACAACCTCTTGACCCCATTTTCCAACCGTTTTCAGCAACTCCTTCTCTCAAGACATCTTCAAAAGCTTTCTGACAGTTTTGACTCCATCCACTCCAGCAACTAAATTGTATTAACTGCAAATAGGTTTTTAAATGCATAAATACACGTAACAGTATAGACACTCTGAACAACATCCTGGGCTGACTAAAGCTAGTAAAAAATGATTATACACACACAAACTCACACTGTTTCTACTGTATATACTACATTCATTTTTCTATATATAGTTTTTTAATTTATTTTTATTTTATTTTAATTTATTTTAATTAATTATTTTATTTTATTTTATTTTATTTACCATTTACTGTATAAATACTATTTTCTATATATATGACTGTCAATTTTCATTTCAATTTATTTATTGCAGAATTTTCAGGCCTCTTTTAATGAAATAAAACCTGGAAAAAATTCATTTTTATAAACCAAACTATTAGGGTCTAATATTTTCCATGCCCTGCCACCCATTTCCTTCTCCCTTTAAATTTTTTTTGCACTGTGAAAGGGGTGGGAAGACAGCAAGAAAAGTAAAGGAAGAGACTCAAAAAGGAAAGCCAAACACTTGTTGGTTTCCATCCAAAACATTGGAAAATTGCAACTAAAGTGAAAGTTTCCAATTTGGTCAAAAAAAGCCATTTTTCATGGGGGAAAAACAGCTTGTCAAAAATGTTTTCACCATCTTGGCATGTGATGACAAATGACTTTACAAGCAATAAATCAGTCAGACTTTGTGACTATCATGATCAGTGCACGAAGCTGCCTAAAAACTAGGCTGTGCAGTCTGAATTACATTAAATTGTGGATCCCTCTAACTTGCCGGGGGGGGGGCATTGTCTTTGCACTTCACTGTCCTTTATAAGCTTTTGTGAGCCAAATGCACCCCTGACAGAACTCCACTGAAGGAACTTTGCTCTGTGAAACTGTTCCCCATTGACTTCAGGGAGTGGGGACCTATCCCTTTCTGCCTGAAATAATAATAAATAAATTTTAAAAAAAGCATAAACATCTGAACAACTTCCTATCCTTCTGCCTAAACCTTGACATTCCGATGGCCTTATGCAATTTCCCTATTAGCCACCAAGAAAATAAATAAATCTGTTCCCCGCATGGTGAGACAGAGTTTTGCGTGATTAGCAAAAGGTTTCAAAAGATAGGAGAGGTTAAAAAAATATTTTCCTAAAGATGCAATAAGGCATGGTAGGTTTTTCTGAGAAAAGGACATTTGAAACAGGCCCTTTATAAATATTTATCCACAAGAAAAGATTTTAACAATACTTTGGGGCTGATTTGAGCGGAGCCAGGAAATCCAGACTGAAGATGCCAATGTCACGCAAGGTTCTCTCACTGTAGCTATGTCTCTATTGCAGTTTGCATCCAAGGTCCAGTTTCCCCACAATACAGAGACACAGTTAGACAAGTGAGCAATGCTACTTTTCTGACTTAGGTCACATCAACCCTGGTGATGGCAAAGTCGCCAGCATAGGATTGATCTTTCTGGATCAACTTACCAGTCAGTTAAGACATGCTAAGTTGATCTGGAAATTGACTTAGTAAAACTACATCATTAAGTGGCTCAGCACAGTGACGATGCCATGTTGAAGGGGAGTTAGGAAGTCAGTGGGAATTACATAAGCTACCCTGGACAAGTCTACATTATCTGCCCTTTTCAACTGCAGTTAAATGGAGGTGCACAAGTTACTTAAAATAACTTGCGTCTGTCAGTTCAACTGCCCTATGCCCAACACAACCCCTGTGCTGAATCAAAGGGAGGGGCCTCCCTTCAGCTCATTGCTACTCCAGTTGTCGGGGTCATCTTCATAGATTGGCTTTCTGATCAACTGAATGGGTCTTCACAGACCCAATCAGTCAATTCGAACAGTTGATCTGCAAGTGGTGATTCTGCTGCTGTCAGTGGAGACAAGCCTTCTTGTAACTCACCTAGCTTGCGTAACAACCATTTCTAGAAGGCTAGTCGTGTTAGTCTGTGTACAGCAAAAACAACACGAGTTCTATGGCACCATAAAGACTAACAAAGGCTATGTTCACACACAAAATGCTTGTTTCAAAACAAGCTGCTTTGAAACAAGCTGTTTTGAAAAAAAGTCTTATTTCGAAACACCTTATTTCGAAATAACAAAAAAGTATTTTTGAAATAAGGGAAAAGGAGGGAATTGAAAATAGCATGTCCAGTGTGACATGCTATTTCGAAAAAGGAGGGGGAGGGAGGCCCTGTGCTGGGCCAGGGAAGCCCTGCCCCCGGGATTCCCCAGCCCCCTGCGGCTCCTTGTCCCCCCACCGCGGCTTCCCAGGGCACCCCCCCCCCCAGGGCCCGCCACAGGCGGGGGGGGCTTCCTCCACCCCCCCGCAGCGGCGGCCTGGTGCGGGGGGCTTCCCCGGCGCAGAGCTGGGGAAGCCCCCTGGGCCCGGCAGCAGCCGCGGGGGGACAGAGGAAGCCCCCTGCACCAGGCAGGGGCCGCAGGGGGGCAGAGAAAGCCTGGGGGTGGGGTGCCCCAGGCTTGGAGGCAGCCCCAGCTGGCTTCCCCCCTTCCCCTTGCTGTGAGTAGAGGGGTGAAGGGGGCTGAGGCTCCCATCCCCCCCTGCTCCCAGCAAGGTGAAGCGGGGAGAAGCCGGCTGGGGCACCCTCCGACCCCCTGCACCCCACTCAGCACACTGGCTAGGGTGCTGATCCCTGGCCAGGGTGCTGAGGGGGGGTGGGACCTTCCCCCCAGGGTGCTATGCACCCTGGGAGGAAGGTCCTTGTTATTTCAAAACACTCTTTGTTTCAAAATAACATGTCCAAATGGCTTATTTCAAAACCACTGGTTTCGAAATAACCCTCCTTTCAAAAGCAAAGTGGGCTTAAGCTGTTTTGAAAGGAGGGCTCTTGTTTCGAAATGAGGAGCTCCCTCCTTTCGAAACAAGAAAACGTGGTTTGGACATAGGGACTTTTATTTCGAAACAACCAGTGTTGTTTCAAAATAAAAGCCCTGTGTGAACATACCCAAATTGCTTCAGGCATAAGCTTTCATGGACTCCAATCCACTTTGTGTATCAGATAAAGTAGGTTGGCGCCCACAGAAGTTTATGCCTGAAGAAATTTGTTAGTCTTTAAGGCAGGGGTATCAAGCACACAGCCTGTGGGCCACATGCGGCCCTTAAAGCTATTTCCTATGGCCAGCAATGAGACTATTGTTACCAGCATTTACAATATTGTTGTATGAAAAGGTTTCAGTGGTGCAGACCTCATGCAGCCCTCTACGGCTATGTTCACACACAGAGGGCTTGTTACGAAACAAGACATTTCGAAACAAGCTGTTTCGAAATAAATGGTTATTTCAAAACACCTTATTTCCAAAGACAAAAAAGGGGTCTTTGAAATAAGGGAGCGAAATAGCATGTCCACAGTGTGGACATGCTATTTCACTTGGGGAGGGGACTGCAGACACCCGCCAGGTGAAGTGGAGTGGCGCCTCACCCCACAGGTATCTGCAGAGGGGGGACTGCAGGCACCAGCAGAGCCGCGCAGCCGGGCGCTGCACCCCAGCCCGGGCTGCTCCCAAAGTCCGCCGCGGGTCGGGGGCGCCCGGGTCAGCCTGCCACTGCAGGGGCCAGGGTGAGCGCTGCCCCGGGATTCCCCAGCGCCCTGCTCCTGTGGTCACGGCGTCCCTGTCCCCGGCCGGGGCTCTGGGGCTGCGTACGTGGGCCCAGCCTCCAGTGGCTGCTTCTGGCCAAGCCGGGCCAGGCAGCGCCACACTGCGCCGCCTAGCTGCCCGTGGCTGCACAGCCTCCCTCTGGCCCTATCCCTGGCCAGGGGGTGTGGCCTTCCAGCTGGGGGCCCGGCCTCCAGCAGCTGCTTCTGGACGAGCCGGGCCAGGCTGGGCCAGGTCAGGCGGTGCTGCACCGCACAGCGCCGCACTGCGCCACCTAGCTGCCCGTGGTGGCATGGCCTCCTTTTGGCCCTATCCCTGGCCAGGGGGCGTGGCCTTCCAGCTGGGGGCGGGGGCTGGCCCCATGCCCTGGGTCCCTTCCCGCCCCAGTGACGCCCCTGCAGTAAACAACCCTACCCCACCTCTGCTCAAAAGTTCTTTGTCACCCTGCACCACAACACAAGCAGGGATTAAAGTAAGGGGGAACACCCTGGAATGCTGTTCCAGGGCCCTCCGTTTTTAGGCAGCCAGCATTCCAGGCCCCCTAAAAATAGGGGAAGGCCCCAGAACACTGTGTTCTGGGGCCCCCCCAAAATAGGGGGATGTGCCAGAACACTGAGTTCTGGAGCCCCCTAAAAATAGAAGGGCGCGCCGGAAGACAGAGTTCTGGGTGTCCCCTCCGGGCTGGAGGAAGGGAGGGGCTGCAGGCTGGGGCCAGCCCAGCCACTCCTCCCTCGCCTCCCTGGAGCCAGTGTGGCTCCGCCCCTTCTGGCCAGAGCCTAGCTGTTCACGAGGGCTGGCCCCAGCCTCCTGCCCAGGCTTCTCATTGCTGGCCAGCTCTGTGGCCCCCTGCCCAGCTCTTCGGCCAGGTAAGGGGGCTGGGGGGGGTTGGGGTGGTCAGGCAGCTGGTGGGGAAAGCGTGGGGGGAGGGAGGGTGTGTGGGGATGGGGAGAAAGGGTTGGGATGCTGGGCTGGGGAGGGCTGGCATGAAGACAGGGGGCGGGGGTTGGGAGGGCTGGAATGGGGGCAGGGAGCTTAGGGAGCAGAGACTGGGGCTGAGAACAACATGGGGAAAAGGGTCTGATGGGGGTAGGTGTTTGGGGGGCAGTAACTGGGGTGGGAGCATTAGTTGGGGTGGGGGGCTGGCATGTGGGAGGCAGGAGTTGGGGTGGGGGGCTGGCGTTTGGGGGGCAGGAGGGGGGCCCTGACACTGCTGTGCGGGGGGACACCCATGCTGGAAGGGGGCCCGCATGATTAGAACGGTTCTGGGGCCCACCAGATTATACTTTAACCCCTGAGCACAAGCTTCACACTTCAGGAGAGATCCACACCTGCTCCCAAGCCAGTCTTCAGTAAGGTGCAGGCAGCTAGTTCATGCAATGTGTGTTAGCTGTCCTTTGAGGGTGTGGTAAAGTCCTTTCTTTAGAATACTCTTCATGCCATATATTCTGGGCTGGCTGTGATCGAGACTAGCAAGGCAACAGATTTACTCACAGTTCCATTCGGAGGCAGCGGGCTAATCATTCTCACACAGGCACACTTTCTCCAACAGAAGAACTATCCATTTCCCCCTTAAATATTTTTGCAGGTTCATCCTGCTTCTATTCCAGCTGTGTGCAAGTCGGGTAGTCATCCTTAAATTATTAGAAGCCCCCATATTCTTCATTTTTAGCCCTACACCCAGCTATTTAAAACAAACTGAAAACACTGGAAATGTTCATAGCTTCCCTACAAGCACATTCCAGTAGACCTCACTGGATTATTTAGGCCTAGCCATGGCACTGCTAGACTCAGGTGCCCTTCACTCACTTTCACCAGCAAAGCAGCATTCCACAGTACTTCATACAAACTCCTCCCTTTCTTCTTCATCAGGCACAATGGTTCATATCCTCTCCATCCTCTGAGCATGGTTATAATTATTCTTCACTGATTCAATATTGCAGGTCTTTTCCCTCCTTATTCCCTGCAGGCTACACAACCAAAAAAGCCACACGGGAGGTCCGGGAGGGAAGCATAGTTCCAAGGTATACCTTTTAAGATAATCCTATCTGTGGTTCCTATTAAGGGTGAGCGGGTCAAACTATACAAGAAGGGGCTGTGAAAATGCAAGCATCAAGTCAGGCTCAGCAGCTCTGAAATGCAGCCCAGAGCCATGCTCTCTTTCATACAGAGAGGGGGCCTATCTAACAGAGCCAACTGCATGAAGGGACTTCCTGAGCCAAGCAGACATGCCGCTGTGCTAATACTTTGCATGAACACTAGACAGAGTTAGGATCTCCAAGCACTTTTAAAACAGCAAGGAATTAATCCTTCTAATACAATTGTGTGGCGTATTGTCACCTACACTTTATGGGGGGTAGGGGGAACTGAGGCACCGAGCAGGGAAGTGACTTGCCTAAGATCCTACACAAACCTAGAAATTGATCCAGGAAAGAGATCAGCTGTCTTGTCGTTTAGCTATCACACCAGATCATGAGGTCCAGTGAATAAAACCTGGGAATCAGAGCCATCGCTTCTATTCCTGGCTCTACTGTTGACCTTCCGTCTCTTTATCCATCTCATCCATATAAAAGCTCTCTGGGGTCTCTCACTACAGGTTTGTACAGTACCCTGGGAACTCGGGCACTGATGTCATTTGGGACCAATGAGCAATACATACCATGGGACAAAGAAAGAGAACATGATCCTCTGGAGGCATCACCTCTGCATTCAACATGGGAATGGCAACAAGATACAATACGTACCTTAATAAATTCACACCTGGTTCAAGCCATGCTAAACCTGCAGCTAATAGCAACTGGCTGGTGTGCTTAGCTTAAAAAACAGCTTATTTAAAAAAAATAGAACACATCGACAAAACAGATCTGCTTCAGGATCAGTGTCTTCTGCTTTGCAGCTATGGAAAATGTCTAGTTCTTGGTACATTTTCCTTTTGATAAATGGCTCCATGGTTGCCCACAGAGTTCTAGCTGTGCCAGTCTCAGGATATTCGAAAGACAAGGTGGAAGAAGTAATATCTTTTATTGGACCAACTTCTGTCATTGAAAGAGGCAAGGGCTGTGTCTTCTTATTTTACTACTATCTTTACATAGTCAGTCCAGTAAAAAATATTATCTCACGCTCTTTGTGTCCATGGTTATATAACAGGTGACGCTGTTATCATCCCAAGAATTTGGCAGTCAAATTTTCCTTATCCTGGAAGCGTGGCCAGGAGACCTGGACTCTAATCATGACTCTGCTGGTGACCTGCTGGGTGGTCTTGGGCAAATCACTTTCCTCTCTGCATCTCAATGTCCCCATCCATAAAACGAGGCTGATGATACTTGTTCAAGATCATTGTGCTCTGGATGAAATGACTTGTTTCAACCCTTTCGCCAGTTATAGATGACAAGAGCCCCAAACCAGTCACATATAGCAGTGGCCCTTATGAACATACTGACTGACCTAGATAAGAAGTATTTTCAATTAAATAACACACAGGCTTTTTCCTATTGCAAAGAAAGGGAAGTACAAGAAAATGCTGCAGTAATCTAATCTATTTACCTTGGCAAATTTTCATGTTGTTGCTGCACTATATTTTCTCTCTTCAAACAGCAGGAAAAGGAAAGAAAAATTAATACCAGCTGACTTTTGCTCATCCAGACTATGTTTTGGCTTCCTCAGCCCTCACTATTCAGTTTGGAAGTGTAGTCTAATGGCTAATGCCTTGGACTGCTAAGAATCTGGCAATCTAAGTTATTTCTCCATGACTCAGAGACTTTAAATCAAAACTAGATATATAGAAGAGGTAGATCAGCCACAATGATTGTGCTAGATGCAGGAACCATCCGGCGACAATCTGTGGCCTGTATTATGTTGGCAATAAGGTGAGAGACTTCCTTCTGGTCATAAAGTCGATGAAATTCTGACTTCAAAAGAACTACCATCTATATTTGATAGCATTGAGTTGAATACACCTCCTGCTGAAATCAATGTGAATCTTTCCATTGACTTCCAAGGGCATTGGCTGTAACCCATAATGAATTTTTATTTTGTTTTATCAAAATTGTTGTTCCTCTTTCACCTCATATATTGACCGCATTAATAATTTTTCATCCAGACAGAGTGAATGAGTGCAACGTGTCAGATTATTTCATGGTCAGTAGCCACTCATTTATTCATACCGTTGCCAGCCATAAAGCTACTAGTCATGGATTCTGATGATTTCAGAAGTCAGTTTCTCTCATCTCTTCACTTCCCAAGCTTTGGCAAAGACTGAAGAATGTGCATCCTCGCCAGAAAATCCGTTTATAATACAGCACTGAGAATAAAATGTTGTTCGATATACATTTATTATTTGTTTCATAAGGCAGGCACATGAGTCATTTGGTGGCCCAAGTCAATGCCCATTGAAGTCAATGGGCCAGTTTCTATGGACTTCAGTAGGCAATAGACCAGGTCTTAAATGCATATATAAATAGAGGTAGTTTTTAAACATCTGGAGACATGGAGCTAACACCAGTTAGCTGCAAGTTTATTAAACAGATGGCAACATCTTATTTACATATAAAACCATCTGTGCTTTAACTGGGAAAAATGTGTTTCTTCGCTGCAGTCGGGAATTTGCTGCAGGGAAGTTAGCATAGCTGTTAACAAAATTGTAAACTGTGTCTTCAGAGTTGAAGTGTAAACTGTAGTTTTATTTAACCCTGTTTTCATTAAAGGGTTACAAAGCTGCAGTTCTCTCTCTTTGGCATCTCTTCACTAGCAGTGAGATTTGCTGACTTTAAGCAAACTCAAACCTCTTGTTTAGTTTGTTTTGACATTCGGCCTACATTTTACTTTCTCTAATTTCATTCCATTGCCCCTACATATATCTTCCTACATCACCTTAAATAATTCCTTTCCCCCCCTTGGGCTAAAAACCCTGGCCTCACCGAAGTCACTGAAAGATTTGTCATTAATTTAAATAAGGCCAACATTTCATCTTTCATGTTTATTTTCTTTAAATACTTGTAGACTGTTGTCCTAGCTAGCTTTTTCTTTAGCCAAGTTCATTTCCTCCATCTCCTTCATTTTTGTTGCCCTTCTCTGAATTTCTGGCACTCTGAGGTGATTAGGTGCCCAGAGGTGAACATGATATTCCAGGTACAGTCTCAGAATCCTGTCACTGGCGTATTGCTTCTCTTCTCTGTGAGCGCAAATGAAGTTCCTAAAAATGCACAGACCTCTTCCACACAACTGCTTGTTGTTTTTTTACTCTTCTTTGCTGCCATACCATGTTGCTTAGTCATGTTATTAATGAAAATGTTAAATAAAACTAGACCTAACACTGTCCTCCCAATGGAACATATCAGCTCTAGCAATTCAATAGTTCTTTTGCTAGCTAGCAGAGCTTTTTGCTTAGTTCACTACTTTTCAGTCTTCATTGCATTGTTCATATCCAAGATAATTTCAAGAAATTGAATAAGACACAAAGCAACCCTATCAAAGGCTTTACAAAAGTTTTAAAACAGTAGAAACTAGAGCTGTATTGGGAACCTGTATTTCCGTTTTTTGGGAATTCCACAATTTTGAATCGTACTTCGTTTCAAATCAATCAATCAATCAATCAATCAAATCATAGGGCTGGAAGGGACCTCGTGAGATCATCTTAATTCACATTTGAAAATTTCCTGCAAATTGAAAATTATGGGGGAAATGTCTTTTCAGGTTAAGCAAGACATTTGTGTTTCAGTTCTGACTTTGAAAGTTTTAAGTTATACAGTGAAATAAAAAGCTTGAAACAAAAACCTGAAAAGAAATTGAATGAAAATTGATAAGTGATGGGGAATATTTTGATTTTCATTAATAGGTGTTTTTTGATGGAAAACTATTCCATTGGGAAGTTTTTGACAAGTTCGTATATAAACATACCAGCACATATTTTCCACACCAAAAACTGCTGATGTCTCCACCCTACTTAGGACATATTTAATAGCAGAGTTCTGTTATGTCTTATCCTACCATGATTTCATTACATTTATCAGTTCTCTGCAGTAAATATAATAATATATTCTGAAAAATTGTCAAATAATTCATAATAAACTACAACTATGTCATGAGAAAACAGTATTTGTGATGCATTATCCCTGCTTTTTTGTTTTGATATCTTTACTTAATTGCCAATTCACAGTTGTGAGGTGTTAACAAAGATCTCCTTGGTAGGTTGAATTAGCAAGGATCTGCTCTATGCCACATTGCCTTCTCTTCATTCATCAGTTTTAAAATATTATTAAAAACTGAAACTGACTTGTTTGGCATGATTTTATTGTCTATGAACCTTTTCTGTTTGTTTCTTATGGCTCTGTTTTCCTCTAGATGTGAGTCTTCATTCAGCAGCCCATCCTGTCCCCCCAAGCATGGGCCAAACTAAGAATGTACTTAAGTTCTACTGACACAGGTAAATAACTCAACTGAGGCAATGCAGACCCTTAAACAGAGAACATCAGAAACCAAAGAATATTTGAGATGCATTTGGGAGTATGTTGTAAGAATAGCTGTTGTGGAAGTGAGTTGTACATGCACATTACTTTTGTGTTCCAGTAATCTTTGGGGTCCATGTCTGGTTCTCTATCTCTGGCCAATGAGCCACTAGGGGTTTGTAAAGCACTTCTGTGCCTCTGGAGCTGTGTCTTTTCCAGTAGTGAACATCTGCCTGTCTTCCTGTTTGTTGTAGCCAAAGTCTAGAATTACTGTTATGGTGTTTAGAAGCTATTTTTGGTTGACTGAGGGTTTTTGTTGTTGTTTTTAAGTGCCTACGTGATTGCTTCATGGTTTCTTATTATTCTTATTATTCTTATTATTTAGTTTGAATTCAGCTCCTAGGTTACATCAAAATAGGACAGGTAGCAAACATTCAGGAGGACACAACCAAACTGCAAGGAAGAAATTAGAGGAGTAAACTGTAGACAACAAGAATTTCATTACTAATATACAGTCCTATAAACCCAGGGAGAAATAAGCAGCAGAGATGAAAAAGGTAAGAGGTCACCTTCCTACCAATTTCCCACCTCCCCTGCTGCAACTACAGTGCTTGACTGGTATAATGAAATACTAAAATTAAGACCCTATTTGAGAGCCAAGAGGTAATCTGGGAAATGTTGCTGCTGTTTGGTGAAGCATTCATAGAGAAGCTCAGGTGTAAGAAGGTGTCTGTATCATGAAGAAACTGGAAGACTACTGGTTGTTTTCATCTTATTTCCAATTCTCAGGGGAAAGAGCACTTAAAAGTGGCAGATAAACTGAAGTATATTTGTCCCTTTGATTCATTGTGAGGAAGAAGTAGGCTGCATTTTCAGCTAAACACAGGACTTTGGGGGCTTCCCCCAGATGCACATTCATTTTGTTTGAATAGTTCAGCTTAATTCTTTCTCTCTGTTTCAAGTGTTACTGAGGTTTCACTGAAGTAGTTTGTGGTGGAAAATCCATATTAGGGTCAAACCATACAGTTTTTCTTGGCAATAGTGTTTTAAATGTAGTTCAGTTTAAGACCTACCATTGCCTTATTTCAGTATATGGGCTATACTTACTAGTTACAATAACTCATGCTAGATTCTGGTCCTGAGATGCCAAGTTTTATTTCAGTCCTTCCAAGAATCTGTGCATTTGACATACATGCCACAGCTAGTTTATTGGCAGCAGCTGAGATAGATATTATTTCTGTTTAATGAATGAGGGTGAAATCATATCTCTGGAGGATTTGGGGGGGAAGCAATTTAGTCAGGATCTGTCCTTGCCTTCCCTTTCTTTAGAGTTATGTTCTTTTACAATAAAAGAGACCAAAAAGGAGTGTTAATGAAGTAAATTTCATACATTCTCTCTATGAACCCTAGGCTGTTCTTTACAAGAGAATTAATCTGATTGTTTCCCATGGCAATCTACAAAACAAGGGCCCAGGGTTTTGTTAAATCTGAGAAGGGAATTCAGACTCATGATTTTTATCTTAAAGTCCTGAAAACTTCTTCTAGTGTCTCTGAATTTTCTCCTGAATGCTTGGTTGTGTTTGCTGTGGCCATATTATTTGAAAAGGAGATGGAAGGTTATGGATAGGCTGACAATTGGCATTCAGTACAGACCTGTTTACTTGTTAATGGCAAAATATCTAACAAGTGATGTTAGGGTGAAGTGCATTTTGGGGGGAACATTTACTGTAAGCATGTGCTGAGTGTGAGACATATGAGGCAGCTTTTGCCAAGAACCATTGCCACAGCTGCCCACTGAACTCTCCTGCAATGGAGCTGTGGCACGGTAAGGCCTTTGGGATTGGGCCAAAGACAGAGCACAACTGTGTGGAGAGAAACAAAGAACAGTCCGGGAGTTAAGACACTAGACCAAAACTCAGATAAACTACTTTCAGTTCTCAGCTGTGCCATAAGCATGCTAGGAGGCCTTTTCACTTCACCTCTCAGTGTTTCATCTGCCCACTACGTGGAAGGAAGATCGATAAAATGTTGTGTCCTTTGATGGAAGAGGTTTTTCAATCAATGCTGTTGATCCTTCTCTCCAAAGAGAAGTAGCTAGATTAACAAAAGAATTCTTCCACCAACCTAACTCCGACTATAGCTATATCAACCTAACTATATCACACAATATTTTCTCCCACAGACTTGAACAATATAGCTCAATTTTCATGTGTAGACAAGGCCTTCATGTCCAATTATTAAAAGAATCCTAAGTTGCTTCCAGCTCTGATTTTGTATATGCGAAAGAGAAATGGAGAGGAAGGATGTACACCAGCCAGGATTGGGAAGATCTGTAATCAGCTTCCAGTTCTACTGCTGACTCCCTGATCTTGGGCAAGGCACTTCATTTTTCTGTCAAAAAATGATTAAAAAAAGATGCTTAGGCATGCATTAACTTGGACCATGGGAGCAGAAGTCCTCCTGAAGTCAATGGGATGCCTCATCTGCTTAATCATCTTCTTGAACGACAGCCTAAGTTCTCATGCTTTTCATCTACAAATCAGGGTGCTAATATTTCCTTTTCCCTACCCTTTGTTTGTCTCATCTGTTAAGATGACTAGATCTTTAGAAGAGGGACACTAGTGGACACAAGTGGCCCTGATATCAGTGGGGATAGTAAATAAAGTATTTTGGCAATAAAATATGCTTATTAAGTAAAAACACAATCTCAGCTTTTAAAAAATATTGCTAGAAAAAGCTAGTTGCTGGTAAGTTCCAAAGGGTAGCCAGTTTAATCTAGTCAGCAAAACAAACAAGGAATCTTGTGGCATAAATACATTTGTTAGGCTTTAAAAGTGCCACAAGGCTCTTTGTTTAGTTGCTAGTAAAGGATCCATAGGATCACAGGACTGGAAGACATCTCAAGAGGCCTTCTAGTCCCGTCTCCTGCACTCAAGGCAGAACTAAGTATTCTGCAGACCATCCTTGATAGGTGTTTGACCTGCTCTGTCTAACCTACTCTTAAAAAGAAATTCCACATCTAGGCAATTTGTTCCAGTGCTTAACTACTCTGACAGTTACAAAGTTTTTCCTAATGTGCAACCTAAACCACCCTTGCTGCAATTTTAGCCCATTATTCCTGTCCTAGACGCAGAGGCCAAGGAGAAAAAGTTTTTTTCCCTCCTTCATTGTAACCAGGGGTTAAAGTATAATTTGGGGGGCCCTGGAATTCTCCCGTGCCAGTGGGCCCCACCTCTCACACCAGTGGGCCCCCTGGATCCGAGCTCCTGTCCCCCCATGACAGTGCCACACCCCCTGTCCCCAATACCCCCCCAGTGTGAGCTGGCCACCCCCACACTGGTGGCACGGATGGGGAGGTAGGGCCCGGGTCCCGGCAGCACCATGTCTGTGGCTGATGCTGCAGGCCCCAGGTTGGGGGCGCGGCACTTGAGCCCCCAGTAATGCCTCCAATCCCCACCCCCTCCCCTGCCTACCAGAACGCTGCGCTGGGGCCTTCTATTTTTAGGGGCCCAGCGTTCGGGCCCCTAAAAATAGAACATGGACCTGGAATGCTGCGTTCCAAGGCATGCTGTTTTTCAATGGTGGGCCCCGGAACACAGTGTTCCAGCTCCACATTCCATTTTTTAGGGGCCCCAGAATGCTAAAAATAGTAGGGCCCAGAACGCCGTTCCAGTGCATCCCCCCTTACTTTAACCCCTACTTGTGACAACCTTTTATATATTTGAAAATTGTTATCATAGCCAAGGGGCATAACTAGCGGTGGGCACAGGCCCATAGCCTTGGCCAGCAGGCCCACCCAACCCCACTCACCTCAGCATCTGGCAGTGAACTTCGCCATGCAACCAAGGCCCAGCCAGCAGCAGGTGGACAGGGCTGCAAGTGGTGGCACTGCAGGTCGATGGGCAGAGGTAGACTGCTCTGGCCCCAGGCAGCACTGTGGCCTTGATGTGGCAGGGGCTGGGCTGCCTCTCCTCCTCCCAAAGCTCCAGTTGCTAGGCTACTGGAACATCATTAGGAAGCATCCAGTCACATGACCGAAAGCAAGACTGACCAGGTACCTGAGTCTCCAGCGTCACCCCAGCCAGAAAATGGGACCTAGCTATGTCCTTCTCACATCACCCAGACCTCTCTTCCTCAAACTAAACAAACCCATTTTTCCCCATTCTTTCCTCAAAGGTCGTACACTCTAGACCTTCAATCTTTTTTACTGCTGTTCTCTACTTTCTCAAATTTGTCCACATTTTCTTTAAATATGGTGCCCAGACCTGGACACAATACCCAGATGAGGCCATTTCAGTGTGGAATTGAGTGCAAGGACTATTTTGTGGGTTTTGCTTACAACACTCTGCTAACACATCCCAGACTGAGGTTCTCTCTCTCTCTCTCTCTCTCTTTTTTTTTTTTTTTGCAACTGTATGACAATGTTGATTCATATTTAGGTTGTGATCCACCAAGAACCCACAGATCTCTTTCCATACTATTCTTTCCTCAGCAGTCATCTCCTATTTTGTATGTGTGCAACCAGAGGCATGCACAAGGGGAGCAAACAGGGGCAACCCACTCCCCAGTGATCATCAAGAGCAGAGAACCCCTCTACTTATTTGCTGCTGGCTCTCTGAGACACACTGCTGTGTGCTGACACAATAATGTGTCACCATGCACTGGTTGAGAACCACTGGTTTAGTACGAACCTATTGCCAGACTGCTCAGCATGTCAACCCTGATCTACTTTCTCACTTATCTTATTACACAAAAAAAACCCCCAAACACTGGTTGTTATAAGCCATCATGCCACATTTTTGGAAGAAGGTCTTTCCAGAGAGAAGTTAGTGAGCCTGCCTAAATGGACTAGGATTTAAAAATGAAACAAAAACTACAATAAAATAGTGGAAAAGTGCTTGTTTGGTTTTTTGCCAATTATGTTTCCAATGTGTTTTTTATTTTAAAAGTATAAAAAATAATTTTCCCTGGACTTCCATGTACATTTTTACAAAGCAGGCAAGCAAATAAATAAAGATACCCAACCTGACATGTGACTACAGTCCTTCAAACAGAGCACAAAGAAGTTGTTACACTTCTTGGCTCTCCTGTGTACTCATATTTATGGCTATTCTGTTGGAGCGATGACATTTGGTATTTAGCACTCCCTGCTATAAAAAGCGATCTGTTGTTTGCTAAGGCTTTCCCACAGAGAAGGGGCTTAGAATACTCCTCCCCAAGGCACTGAGAAGAAAAAGACTTAGGGCTCATCTACAGGGGTGAGGGGTGAGGGTTCTGGCTAATATTGTGCTGATATAGTTTTTGTGCCTGTTGCAATCACTGTAGATTTGTTAAGGCAACATTTCACTGTTTCGTTGTTTCCAGAAATGTTATATTTTCCTGATGAGGTGACTGTCTGGGAAAGGAAACTGACTGGGCTGATCCATTCCCTTCTGTTTGGTTCCTCAGAACCTCATGCACCTCAGGAGCTGCCTGGGGAAGGCAGGTGGCCAGGGAAAGGTAGAAGCTGGTGAACTGCAGAGTGTTACTCCTCCAAAGGGGACTAAAGTTCACTTAAAAATAGGTGATTACTGATGAGCAAATGAAACAGTATTGATAGCCTTCATGGTTTAAGGGAGGGGCCGTTGAGCACAGCGGCTGTTCTGAACTGAATGACTGAGCAGCTGGGATGTGGTTTCCTGCCATTGCTAGTGGCTGGCATCAGAGGAGCACAAAAGGAATCACTTGGTGTCACTAGTAGGGAACTATCAATGGCTCTCAACATTTTAGAGTGGCTATGTCTACCCTACAGGGCTCAGGTTAGTCGACTTAATAAGGTCTGCTTAAAGTTGAATTTAAGTGAACCTGATTAAGGAGACTGAGTGAGGCCACATCGCATTAAGTCGACTTTATAAAGTCAGCTTAAGCCAGGGGGCCCATTTAAAGTCAACTTTATTAAGTCGACTTTAAATGGGTCCCCTGGCTTAAATCGACTTTATAAAGTCAACTTAAATGGCCCCACTGGGCTAAGTCAATTTTATTAAGTTGACTTGAATGGCCACATTGTGTTAAGTTGACTTAATAAAGTCAACTTAACCCTTAAAGTTGACTTTAGGGGCAGGAGTTATTAAGGCAACTTAAGCAAGTGCTTAAGTTGACTAAATGACTCCAAATGTGGCCAGGGCGTTTCTTACGTCGACTTAAGCCCCTCGTGTAGACATACCCACTGCAAGCTCCACTAGTTAATACTATGTAAAACATAAGTCTGCCCCACCCACCCCCATGCCCCACCCCCTCACCGGCCATAAACATATCTAACCTCCATAACCGCATATAACAACAAATGACTCCTCAGTAAGACGCTAAGCCTTCCTTGGCACAGCCCCATGTGGCTGAGCCTCTTCCCATCTCTCATGGACTGTGGGTAATGGAGTCCGGCTCTGGTGGGTTGTCTGGGTCTGCTCCAGGTCTGCATCAGTATGGGGCTGGTTCCTCTCCGGCCACGTGCTAGTCAGTATGGGCCTGGGGGTGGGGTGGGGGACTGGTCCTACACCCTGGCCAGAGTGGAGCTTGAGGCTGCTGCACCCAGAGCAGCACTCGGGCTAAATGACCTCAAAGTTGCTGAAACCTCGTGGAGCCCTCTGGAATCTTTGGCACTCCCCAAGAATATTACACCACCCCCCACAGGCTGGGAACCATTGATCTATGGGATTATGAGAGTTTCCCTACATATATTGTCTCAGCAGGCTTCCTGGGCCCTGCCCAAAGGAGTAGACACTGCTCCCTTTGGAGCTGGAAGGAGCTGAGGGCACTCAGAAACTTATAGAGTTCAGCATGCTATGCTTTCCTGCAAGACCAGCAGGGTGACGGTGGACCCAAGAGTTGTGTATGAAAACCCAGATGGACTCATTTTGCAGTCCTACCTGGGAGGAGAACATGGGGCCTTCAGGGAAATTAAAAAGGCACCAACAAACCAAAAATGTTGGGCTTTACTCAAGAGAACATACAACTCTCAGTATAGCAAGATAACCAGTATGCCTTAATATGAAATTGGAGCAGACTTCACTCAACATTAGAGCTGAGTTGGAACCTGGTTTCTGGTCCTGAGAATTCTAAAGATTCAAAGACAAAATATTCCCATCCTAAATCAGGGGAAAAAAGCCATCTTAAAAATTTTCATAATCCAAACAAAAAAACATCCAGCATTTGGAATGGATCAAAAATTAAAACATTTTGTCATAATAAATTTGAAAAGCTTTGCTCTTGATTCCGGTGGGAGGAGACCCATAGGAATCATGTTGTCATGGAACCAGTACATTAATTCTGCTTTAGCTTCCCGTTATCAGAAAGATGATATAGTACACCAGTGCTCCAGTCTCAGCACCAACACATGCTTTTTGTTGGATCTACTTATTCTGGATGTTAACTAATTGTAATAAACAATTATTAAACTCCTTTAAACACATTACCCTGCATGGTCCTTTGAATTTGCATTATGATTGGATCTCTACCACACAAAGCACTGCAACACATCATCAGAGTTCAGTAAAGAGGATAAATCAGTGAACACTTGCCTAGGTGGTGACATCTTTCAGTTAAGCCCAATGGCTATGTCTACACTGGGGGACTCAATTATGTCAGCTTAACAAGGTCAACTTTAGGTTGACTTAAAGTTGACCTTGTTAAGCCGATCTAGCTGTATATCTAGACTAGGAGACATATCCTGGTCTGGGCTCAGGCCCTACCCCCTAACCTGCCCCGGGGCCCCAGTCCAGCTCCTGCCACCACTGGCAAGCAGAGTGGAACTGGAGCCAGAGCTGGCCCCGAGCCCCTTGCCACAAGTGGCAGATGTCTGGGAGCCAACTTCTGCCACAGGCGGCAGGGGGCTCAGAGCCCCATTCAGCCCCGAGCTGCCTGCACAAGTGGTAACAGACTGGAAGCTGGCTCCTGCCACTGCCAGCGGGCAGCTGGAAGCCCAATCCAGCGCTGAGCCCCTTGCCATAGACTGCAACAGGAGTAACGTGTGAAATTGAACAGGTTGGGTCACAGGCATTGCCTGGTGTGGGGAGGAGCAGGACTACACAAAGGTGAGGCTTGCTCCAAACCACCTGCCAACAGCAGCAAGCAGTCCGGGGCTAGATTGGGCTCCAGACCACTTGTGGCAAGCGACTTGTGGATAGCTCTGCCTCTGTGCTGCTTGCTGAGGTGAGCAGGAGCTGGCTCTGAGCCCCCTGCTGCTTCCAGCAAATGGCTTGGGGCTGGATCAGGCTCTGAGCTGCCTGCTGACTGCAGCAGGAGACAGCTCTGAGCCCTCTGCTGCCTGTGGCAAGGGGATTGGGGCTGGATTGGGCTGCCAGGCCCTTGCCACTGCTGGCAGGAGCCAGCTCCCAGCCACATGCAGCAACCACAGGGGCTGGATCTGACTCCAGCAACTTGCCAGCAGTGAATGAGGGCAGATTTGGCCTCTGGAGCTGGATCAGGCCCCTGGAGCCCAATCTGGACCAGAGGCAGGGCAGGGGGTGGGCCCCTGCCACAGCCCTGACCCTTCCTGCCCTGTAAACCTGACTTAAAAGCTTACGTCTACTTTCATGGCAGGTTTTATTAAATTGACTTAATCCTAATAAATTCTAAATTTGGCCATGGAGTTGCTTTGGTTGACTGAAGGCAGGTTAAGGTGACCTATGGCTACAGTGTGGACATACCCAATGGCTATGTCCACACATACATGCTTATTTCAATTTAAGTTAAATTAAAATAAGTTCATTCAAAATAAAATCATTAATTTGATTTAACTTATATCAAAATGAGCAAAAAACCTCAAATAGAAATAGCAAGGCCGGACACAGGACTTGCTATTTCGAATCAGGAGAGGGGCAGCATGGGAGATTGGCAACATGGCCCCCGGGCAGGGCCATGTTGTCAGCCAATCGCATAAAAGCAGGAACTGACCTCATCTCCCTGTCCATTGTGACTGGCAAGAGGTTGCGAGAGAGATGGCTATGGATGTTCCCCGGCTCCCATACCATTCTCGAGCGCTTGGTAGACCCTCTGCTAGCGTGCAGGGTGCTCCCTTGCTGTGGAACACACTCTTCCCTGAGCCCAATGACCTCAGGGCTGAGCCCCCGACCATCGTTTCACTGGCCCTCACAGGGACCTTAGTTCCCCATCTCCTTTCTGTACAACAGTGCATCTGGGCACAGGACACCAGCACAGACCGGTGGGAGCAGGTTGTCCTGCAAACCTGGAGCAACAAGCAGTGGAGGAGGAACCTCCAGGTGAGCAGGGAGACCTTCATTTTCCTGGTCGCACAGCTCACCCCGGTCCTGAGCCAAAGGGACACGGTGATGAGAGCATCCATCCCCATGGACAAGAGAGTGGCCATCGCTCTCTGGAAGATGGCCACTCCTGAGTCCCACAGGTCTGTTGCCCATCTCTTTGGTGTCGGGAGGTACATCATCGGCGAAGTGCTGCTGCAGGTTGCCCATGCCATCAACATGGTCCTGCAGCCACGCCTCATCACCCAGGGAGCTCTGCAGGACATCATTGCTGGCCTCACTGCCCGGGGGGTTTCCAAACTGCACAGGGATACTTGATGCCACCCACATCCCTGTGCGAACCCCGCAGCACTGTGCAGCCGAGTACAGGCACAGGAAGAGATACCACTTGGTCATCCTGCAGGCCCTTGTGGACCACTGGGACATCTTTCAGAATTGCTATGTCAGATGGCTGGGAAGGGCACACTATGCCAGGGTTCTGTGCAACTCCTCCCTGTACTCGGGCATGGAGGTGGGCACCTTCTTCCCCCTCCCCCCCAATATCACCGTTGAGGAAGTCAAGGTGCCTGTCCTCATTGTCGCTAATGCAGCCTACCCCCTCCGCCCCTGGCTCATGCACCCATACACGGGATCCCTCGATGCCAGACAGCAGCTTTTCAATTGCCACATCAGCCGCTACCGCTGGGGGGTTGAGTGGGCTTTTGGCAGACTGACAGCCCACTGGAGGTGCCTCCTTATACGCTTGCACCTCATTGAGGACACAATTGCAGAGGACATCAGTGCCTGCGTGGCACTGCATAACCTCTGCAAGCTCCGGGGGGAAACAGTAGCTGCCATGTGGGAGGCCAAGGCACAGCTCGTTGAAGGCAGGTTCCAGCAGCCAGAGGTGTTGGCCCCAAGGGAACAAGTGCCACAGAGGGCAAGTGCTGTATGGGAGACACTGAGAGACCTGTTTGCACAGGAGGACATTTGAGGGCAAGGCCTGCCCCACCACACTGCCTGCTCCTCTGTTCTGCCACAGCCAGCCCCACCCAACCCACCCACACGCGGAACCCAACCCCATAAACACTCAAGTACAACGGTTCAGTGTCAGAAGTTTTATTTACAAAAAGAAAGGGGTGGGAGAAGGGGGGCTTAGGAGGCAGCAAGGTTCAGTTACTGTGTGGTGGGGAGAGTACTGGAGGAGGTACTCAACTGGGAGCTGGAATGTGGGGTGGGTGGAGAACTGGGGGGGGGTGGATACTCAACTGGGACCCGGGATATGGGGTAGGGGTTTGGCGACATCAAGGTGGGGCGAGGATATGGAGAAGCCACTTCTGGCCCATGGCCCGCTGTCCTACAGACTTCCCCGTGGCCACCCTGGGTTGGGGGGCGCCAGCAGTGAGGGACACTGGGGTGCCACACTGGAGCTCCCTCAGGTGGCGTGCAATGCACTGCAGGCTGGAGGCAACATCCTGGATGGCAACAGTGACGGCTTCCTGCGTTGTGGCCTGCCTCTCCATCGCTGCAATGACACGGTCATCTGTGTTAGCTGCACGCTGGAGCTGGCAGATGGTGGCCTCCTGGAATGTGCCCTGCTCTTGTCGCCAGGCCCGGGAGGACTCATCAGCTTGCTGGCCTAGCTCCAGCAGGCTGCTGAGGATCTCATCCCAAGTCCGGTGGGCTCTCCTTCTCAGCCTTGTGGTGGTGGGAGGGCTCCAAGGAGTGGGATGCCGGGTGGCCGTGCAAGCTGCAGGGCACAAGTGAGAAAAGTTGAGTCTCTCAGCCTACTGGTCTTGGCTGTGTCCAGCCTGTCAGCTGCAAACATCTCTGCCCTGACTGCCAGCAGGATTCCCAATCTGTGTGCTGTGTATGCTGCACTCAGGGGGTATGTGGCCTCGTGGCCCACAGCAGTAACCTGTACTCAGCAGAATGTGGCCCAGGAAGTCTCTCAAGGCCATGTGAAAGCAGTGCAGGCTGCAGGCTCTCTGCCATGCATACTGCCACATCTGCTTATTGCTGCGCCCATGATGAGGGACCCCTATTCCACTTGGACCTGGGACCCTGTCTGCTCATGCCTCCCTGCCACCTGCATCCATGGGAGAGCCTGTGCACACCTCCCAGGCCCAAGCGCTGCCCATTCCAGGGCCATGCCCCCCTCGGTACCCATGCCATTGCACTCTTGGCACTGCCTGCCTGGAAGGGGTGGGGAGGAACACTCACCAACAGCACACCTGATGTCTGCATGGATCTCTCTTCCAATCCAGGTGACTCCTCTGCCCCTTTCCTGTTCCCCCTTGGGGGTGCTGGCCCTCTCCTCCTGGGCAAGGAACAACTCCGGACTGGCAGGTGGTGTGGTCCCAGGCTGACTGGTGTTGCCCACGTCCACGGATGCCTCCTTGTCTGAGGGGCCTCCCTCGGGACATGGCCAGGGTGCGGGGCTCCCTGCAGTCCACAGGCCAGGAAGGGAGGCTGCTGGGCTCCTGCCTCAGAAAGGCATCCAGCTCCTCATAAAAGGGGCAGCTTGTGGCAGCAGCTGGCCCCTGGAGCTACCTCGCCTTCCTGACCCAGGTATAGCCCTGGTGTAGGGTTTTTACTTTTGTGCGCACCTGTTCAGCGGTGCACTCATAGCCGTCTGCGGAGAGGGCCTCTGTGATGTCCTTGTAGACATCGCGGTTCTGGTGTCTTGCCTGGAACTGGGCACAGATGTCCTCCCTAACCCATATCTGTAGGAGGCAGAAGGTCTCCTCCTGGGACCAAACAGGGGCCCGGCATCACCCTTGTGCTGCAGCAGCTCATGCCTCTCTCATGCTGTTTGCAGCATCCAGGCATGTGGCACTAGGGTTGCAGGGCATTTCCTTCTTCCTGAGCAGCCTGGAAGGAAGAAGATCAACCCACACTGGATTCAAAATAGCCGTTGTTTCAAAACAAGGCATCCGAACAGTGTTGTTCTGAAACAACCATTTCGATTCAATGGCTATTTCGATTTCTGCCTAGGTTTTTCTATTTTGAAATAAGGTTCGTTATTTTGAAATGATGGGGCTTGTCATTTTGAAATAACAAAACGTCATTCAGACATGACATCTTTTAAATCGAAACAATGATCATTGTTTTGATTTAAAAGCAACATGTGGACATAGCCAATGTGTTTAGTCTGACTTACAAACAGCATTGATAGTGAAAACTGGTTTGCAAAGAGGGATTAAACATTGAATCTGAAGTATTTCAAATCCTTCTTTGTGATTAAATCATAGATTTCGAAGGAGAGTATCCTGTAGCAGCCAGATTATTCGAGTTACATGTTAGAAGAGGTGTAATTTATTGATGATTAATGTTCCCCCTCCATTGCTAAGCCACTGAACACCATGATGCTTATCCCAGTAGCTGGGGACTGAGACCTCCAGTGCTGAACAGATTTTGGTTATTTGGGTTCTATCTCTGGCAGTCAGTTTCATCTGAGCACTGTGTAAGACTCGGTATAATAGTTTAGCTTATTTGAATGATCATGTTTCCCATTTTTTCAAACATACCTCGCTTAGCAAAAACATATTGCCCTGAATCTGTAAAACGTTCTTGTTAATTTCAGAGCATTGTAAAAGTATGGCCTCAAGTCAAAAAACTGGCAGCTCAACAGAAGAAAAGAACATTACCACATCTTGCTTTTGCAAAGCTAACAGTGAGTCATCAACATCTCTGTTTCTGGTGCAAATCTTTATCTTTACTGTTCCAAAGCATGGGTGTTTTTGTTTCCTTATTCTCCAGTTAGTGACCTGATATTTTCTTTTCCTCATCATTTCTTTGACCTCTGTCAACATTTAATCTTACAGGAATGATGGTATTGTCTGAACAAAATCCTTGCACAATCTCCTATACAAGTTTTTCCATTTTTAAAGCCCTGAATTAGAGGATGAATTTAAACATGTTTAAATCTCATTGGCATCATTGGGATTTAGGCACTTAAAGTGCTGTCACGAATAGGGATGTTTTCCTGAATTGGGGTAGCCCTAAGGCCTGGACTGCACTTACCACAGTTTTCAGCAGTACTCGAAGGGAGATACACAAGCTACATAAAATAATTTGCATATCTCCCTCTGACTTTCTAATGTCTACTTACTGTGGCACCTCAACTGTGTTGAGCTGAAGAGCAATGCCATCTCTTCAACTCTGCCCTACTTTTCTTGAGGAGGTGGACTTACTACCTCAACTTCTGGATCGATTGAGGAGGTCTTTGATCACTCAATTGAATTGGAAAGATCAAACTGATGGCAGCCTGTCAGCGTAGACTTGGCCTAAGAATGTAGCTGATGACTGCAATTGTGAATGGAGGCTAATCCTAGTTCAGTGCTTTTAGGTGTGACGGAGTCAACCTGATGGCTACAGGAGGGTGGTAAAGGGCAGGAATATCAGCCACAGACTCAGCAAAGTCCTGTTCCTTCAGTAACCAGGAAGGCTGCTCTAGGTTAATTAAGGTACATGAGCCCAATTAGAAACCACAGTAGATTAAAAAGCACTTGTTGCACTCATTTGGAAGTGGAGTTAGGGATAGAGTATGTGTTTAAAGCAGAGCAGAGGAGAGCTTGAATCAGATGAAGCTTACCAGTAGCCATTACTGCCATCACTTGGGATGTAGAGGTAGTCAGGGCAGACTCGCCCAGACAGGCCTTGGGGCCCCAGACCCAGTGGCCTGCGGGCTGGAGCCCAGTCCCAGGGTAGGAGAGGCTGGGGAGCTATAACTCTGGGAGTTTGGAGGTGGGAAAGTCGTGCCTCAGTTAGCTCCTAAGACCTGACGCACAGAACTCATGGTGACTGAGAGCTCCCCATTTGCCACAGGGGCTTCTAGGATATGGGATTAAATACAGCTGGGCAGAGAACAGCAATTCTGTTCTGTAAAAGACTGACACTTCAAAATGTGGTTTCATTCAGATTCACCCACATCTAAAAAATCCTATATTCTCCATGAAATAGAATGGGAACCCTGACTTGGGGCAGCCTGCCAAATTGTCAGACAGCTGAGTTAGCAGGAAACCAAGCAAATTTCTGACAGATCCATACCTGCTGGCCTGAGTCCCATCTGAATTTTGTCAGTCTAGACCACTGGTTCTGAATCTTTTTTCCATTGTGACACACCTGACAGATGATGTTCCCCTGCATGACACATGACAATTGGCCAGTGGCAGTGAGGCCTGGGCTGGGAGCGCTTGGGAGGTTGTGGTGCTCTGGAGGATGCAACACGCCGTGGGCTGTGTGAGGGCAGAATCAAGCCAGGGAAGCTGGGGGCCCTGGCGGCCTGGCTTGATGGAGATGGATTTAGTTTTGTGTGGTAGGTGGTGCTTCCTTCCCCTCAGCCCAGGATCTCTGGGTTGCAGTCCCTAAGTCCCTTTACTCATCTGGCCCTGGCTGCTGCCTGTGTGGTGCAGCAGGAGCAGGCTGTCGAGGGCAGCTGAGAGCACCGGGTAACAGGACCTCAAAGCTGAGCTGCCAGTTTTCTGTGGCACACCTTCCGGCTCTTCATGACTCACCTTTGTGTCCCAACACAGTGGCTGAGAACCGCTGATCTAGACATGTCCCTAGAAACAGTTTGATTTCAACAAGTCAGCAAATTTCAATCAGAAAAAAAAATGTTTCATTGAAATTTTTGTGATGAGCTACAGAATAAAGTATATTACACTTGTGAGACAAACAAGGAGTCCTGTGACACTTTTAAAGACTAACAAATGTATTTATCACATGAGCTTCAACAGGTGCTTGAAGATGGGGAACTTACAGAAGAGGAGGAAACCTGTTCTGTAAGTTCCCCGTCTTCAAGCATCTGACAAGGTGGGATTTTCTCCTATGAAAGCTCATATGATAAATAAATTAGTTAGTCTTTAAACATGCCACAGGACTTCATGTTTGTTGTGCTGAACTAGACTAACAAGGCTACCCCTTGGAACTTTACACCTGTGAGAAATCCTCCGCACTTTTCTAGAAAACAGCATGATTCTCCAAATGCAGGAGGTTATATATGCGGCCCCAAGATGGAAGAATTAGAAACCAGGAGTAGGATTTTCAGAAGCATTCAGTATCGGGAGCGGAGCTGAGTCAGAAAAGTTGATAATAAAACCGCCACTGAGTTCAATAGGTGCAAAGCAAGGTGAACACTGAGAGCTGCTGAAAATCCAACAGTGTCAAACTTCTAGGTATAATTTTTTTCTGCCTTCTTCCGCTGATAGACCAAGTTCCATCCACACAGCCTGTAAACTACACTGTGATAGATTCTGGGGCTGAACAAGGCCTACTACTGGCTAGAATATCAAGTCAAAACTGATGTCTTGAACCTTATCATTTTGGGATTTATCAATGGTCTTAAAAACAAACAAAAAACCAAACAATTTTCTCTCCTAAAACTCGTGTTGTTGATAATTCCACATCTCAGCCATGATGAAACTTCCTACAATAAGAGTAAAGCTTGTCTGTGTGGGAAGCAGGTCCCAGACTGTGGAACAAGCTGTGCCAAGAATGAAAGCATCACAATAAACCTCATCATCTTCTGCTCCTAGTGCAAGGTGCACTTCTTTGACTTGAGTACTCTAATATAAAACACAGAGTAACATACACATATTAAGAAAAGAATAACCTACCATAACTAAATGCTGTCCTACACATACAGTTTTGCCTCTGGTGAGAGGATAGAGAGAATGATCCTTTCATGATGGGTGTTAGCTATATTACCGAATGGACCACTGGAAGGCACTTGACTGTTATGATGATGTGAGTGGTACAGCAATTTCCTCCTGAGATACACCCACTTACAACTTGGCCCACTAGTTATGGTGAATGTGAGAAAAGCCCTGGATATAGCAGAAACATGGTGAAACTCACAATTTTTCTTATTTTCAGTAAGCTACTCCTCACAAAGGCCAGACATAAAAGGAGGGTCAGTCCTACTTTTGATCAGCTAGATCCAGCTCATTCATTCCCAGTTTGCCCAGAGGGGAGAACTGACATGAGGAAAGAATATACTAATAAAATCGCCCAAATCTGAACGTTGTGAATTGATCAAACTCAGCCAGCAATACAACGAAGTGGAGCTGCTTTGCAAAATTACCACAATCATTTTCGTATTCTGTTACAGAGAAAAAACAAAAATTATACCACCAGCATGATCCACTGGGATCCAATAACCATTTTGGAGAGCTTGATCCAACTTTTGACCATACCTGCTCTATTTTTTTGGTTTTGAGTGGAATCCGTATGGAAGTAGAGGTCCAACCAAAAAACAGGCAAAATGTCACAGTTTTCGCTGAGCTTTACTTTTCCAGCTTTGAGCATCAGTCATAGAACCATAGGGTTGGAAGGGACCTCTGGGGTCATCTAGTCCTACCCCCTGCCAAAGAAAGCAGGACTTCTCCCACTAAATTATCCCAGCCAGAGTTTTATCCAGCCAGGCCTTAAATGTCTCCAAAGACGGAGATTCTACCACTTCCCTAGGTAGCTTATTCCAATGCTTCGCCACACTCCTAGTAAGAACATTTTTCCTAATATCCAGCCTCGACCTCCCCAGCTGCAACTTGAAACAATTGCGCCTTGTTCTATCCTCTGTTACTACTGAGAACAGCTGAGCTCCATCCTCTTTGGAACATACCTTCAAGTAGTTGAAGGTTGCTATCAAATCCCCCCTCAGTCTTCTCTTCTGCAGGCTAAATAAGCCAATGTCCTTCAGTCTTTCTTCACAGGGCTTGTGCTCCAGCCCCTTGATCACTTTTGTTGCCCTCTGTTAGACTTTCTAATTTGCCCACATCCTTTTTGTAGTGGGGAGCCCAAAACTGGACACAGTATTCCAGATGCGGCCTCACCAGTGCCAAATAGACAAGAATGATCACATCCCTCGATCTGCTGGCAACGCTTCTTCTGATGCAGGCATTGGCCTTTTTGATAGCAAGCGCACACTGCTGACTCATATCCAGCTTCCCATCCACCAGGACCCCCAGGTCCTTTTCTATGGTGCTGCTACTTAGCTGATTGCTCCCCAGCCTGTAGCAGTGCATGGGATTTTTCCATCCCAAAGCCAGGACTTTTCACTTGTCCTTGTTGAACCTCATGAGATTTCTATTGGCCCATTGCTCCAATTTGTCAAGGTCTCCCTGAATCTTCTCCCTGCCCTCCAGCGTCTCTACTGTTTCCCCAGCTTCATGTCAGCTGCAAACTTACTGAGTGTGCAATAAATCCCATCATCCAGATCATTAAAGAAAATATTGAACAGAATTGGCCCCAGGACCGACCCCTGGGGCATCCCACTTGTTACTGGTTGCCAACTAGACACGGAGCCATTGTTTCATACGCGCTGAAACCATTGATTTAGCCAGTTCTCTATCCAACCCATATTTCCTTAACTTGCTGTTCTCCTTCGAGAACTGCTCACATCATTCAGTTACAGGTGTCTACGTGCCGCAGCACACGGTAGCTCAGAAAGTCGTTAGCGTTAGCCTGTCAGGTCAGGGCGCACAGCCAATGCCCCCTCCATGCCGCTACCGCGGCTATATAGGTGACCGTGACCCTGACCCGCCTAGTTCCTTTTTCTGCCATCAGCGACGGTTCGCATCAGCATTATCTTGCGAAATGCAAGTGCCTGTCTTTTGCACGAAAATCGAAATGCCAGGTTTCAAGCCATGCTTGGGATGCTGCAAGGCTTTCCCAATGGACGACACGCACGAGAAATGTCTCACTTGTTGGAAAGAGAGAGTCGTCTCCTCCTAATTTCTGGGAACGGAGCTGCTCGACCCGAAAGCGGCAGAGCCACCAGCGCTCTGCTGGATCCTTGATCAGCTTGGGCACAAGATTCCCGCCTATCTCCGGTACCGGGTTCAAAATCTCAGCCTTCTACGGTAACTCGTCGTCACCAGCCTTGCTGGTCCCCTGGTAGCCTCCCAGCTGCCCCAAGTAGGGCCTCAGCTCAGACACCGGCTCGCCAAGGGCATTCAAACCTGGCCCCAGTGCAGAAGAAGAAGAAACAGACCACAGCGGCACCACCCCCTTCGGCACCTCTGGATATGGCACCGCCCCTGGCGGCACCACCTCTAAGCCCAGTACTGCCATCAAGCCCAGCACCACTGGACTCGGCACCGTTGCCAATACCACCACTTCCGGTGCTGTCACTTCTGGTACCGTCGGACTCAGCACCGGCAACACCCACACTGATACCGGTACCGTCACAGGCCTCTTCACCCTTCTCCAACCTGGTACTGTCAAACCCAGCACCGGTCCCAAGTACTGCAGCCACGCCTCATCGCTCCTCCAAAGAACTCTCGATACCGGACTGCCAGTTGTCAGGGGGGAGGTCGTCCAGATCGTCCTCAGAAGATCCTTTTCTTCCCCTTCAGGAGAAGCACCAGAGAAAGTGTCCTTGAAAAAGCTCCGTGTCACTGGGCTCAAGGTGAAGGCGCCCATCAGGAGAGGTTTCTGCTCCCCCCATGGCACCTATGCTGCCGTCGAGGTCACCACACAACAAGTGGACCCTTGACAGGCTGAACGCGATGGCAGACGATACCTCCTTCTGTTATGCCTGATCGCCAGTACTGGAGTCCTTGGATTTCTCCGACGATGAGCCAGACCCTAACTTTACCCAACGTAGCAGATCAAGGGCCCTGTCATTCCTGTTGCCCGACGAGCACCTAATCGACATGTCTGCCAACCACAAGGGAGATTCCTGCGTCGAGCAGGTTCTCCTCCACTGCATGGCAGTGAATCTGAAGCTGAAGCTAGGGGTTATCCAAGTGGAAGATAATTCCCTCTTCGACACGTGCCGTAGAACCCCACCGGCTAAGGTCGCGATTCTCCTGCATTCCAGGGTGTTCCGCATCATCCAGGAACACTGGCAAATGCCTTCCTCGATTCCACCAGTGTCCAAGGTAGCAGATAAGAAATACTCTATCTTGGCAGAAGGATTCCCCTTCCTGTTTCATCACCCGGCCCCAGGACACCTGGTGGTCGACACAGTCAACCAAAGGGAGAGACAAGGCCAAACAAACTCCATGCCCAAGAACAGAGAGGGGAGGAAGCTTGACCTGTTGGGCAAGAAAGTTTACTTCTCTGCCGCCCTTCAGCTGTGCATCTCAAATCACTCAGCCCTGATGACACGCTACATCTTCAACTTGTGGGAGGGTCTATGAAATCTCCACTCAGCCATCTCCGAGGAATGCCTGAGAGACTTCGAGGCAATGCTGGATGAAGGAGAGAGAGCTTCCAGGGATGCGCTCGCAGCAACCTGGGATGCAGTGGATACAGTGGCACATATAATGGCATCAGCAGTGGTGATGCGCTGCTTGGCCTGGCTCCAAAACTCCGGCCTCTCCACGCAGATGCAACAGATTATCCAGGGTCTCCCCTTTGAGGGCCCTGACCTCTTTGCATCTTCCACAGATGCGAAGCTGCATGGTATGAAGGACTAGAGGGCTACACTGAGGTCCCTCGGGATTTACACTCCTCAATCCATTAGGTGTTCCTCGAGGTTGCACCAGCTACAGCAGCAGTTACAGCAACTGAAACAACAGCTGCAACTGCAGACCCAGTTCCCGAGATCCCTCCAGTTTCCCCAGGGCCACCTCAGGGTCCTGGACAAAGATAAGGGCCAATGAGGTAAAGGGGGTAAGCTTGGCACCTCTCAGTTAGGATGGCGTGGACAGGGATCGGACCACTTGTCAAGGCCACAAACAGCGTTTTTGATGGTCCTCCCGAGGGCAGTGCTCCACAACACCTGTTCTCGCCCTACCGCCTGCGCCACTTCACTCCACGGTGGACCCATGTCACATCAAACCAGTGGGTCCATGATACAGTGGCCAGGGGATACCACATCCAGTTCCTCTCAACCCCCCGGGACAGGAAACCGCCCCCTCCTATAACCCCAGAAAGCCCAGATCTGCTAAGCAAGCTCGAGGTCGAATGCCAGATGTTACTCTCCCTCAGAGACATCGAAAAGGTTCCCAAGAGAGACTGCGGCAAAGGGTTCTATTCCCACTACTTCCTAGTCCCTAAGCCCAACGGGGACCTATGGCCCATTCTAGACCTCAGACCACTCAACAAAAACATAAAGAAAATAAAATTCCGCATGGTCTCCCTACCACAGATTATTCCCTCCCTGTCCCCAGGAGTTTGGTTCATAGCCCTTGACCTATAGGACGCTTACTTCCACATAGCCATTCGGCCCCACCACAGGCAGTTTCTCAGGGTTGTAGTGGCACGATGCCACTACCAGTTCACTGCCATCCCTTTCAGGTTATCACTAGCCCCCAGGGTGTTCACAAAGTGTGTTGCATCGGTCGCAGCTTTCCTACACAGGAAGGGTGTAAAAATCTACCCCTATCTAGATGACTGGCTCATAGTGGGCAAATCAAGTTGACGGGTACAAAACCACGTCGACATGGTAATGAACCTGTGCAAGTTCCTGGGCTTCTGCATAAAGTTAGAGAAATCCAACCTTTGCCCCACTCAGGACATAGAGTTCATTGGGGCACATTTAAATGCCCGACAGGGCACCGCATCCTTGCCCCTGTCAAGATTTTGGTCCATCTGCACCATCATCACGGAGCTCCAGGAGCCCGGGCTGACCACAGCACGCAGATGCATGCAGCTCTTGGGACACATGGCAGCGGCCACGTCGGTAATCCAAACAGCCCGCCTGCGGATGAGACCATTCCAGCTCTGGTTCGCCCCAAGCTTCCAAGCAGAAAGGGACTGTCTGGACAAAGTACTCTCAGTCCCTCAATATGCCCTGGAGTCCCTCCAAATCTGGAGGGACTCCGACTTTGCGATGGGGGGAATTCCGTTCAGGGAGTCCAAGGCCTCAGTGACCCTGATGAAGGATGTGTCTGACTCAGGCTGGGGAACCCACCTGTCTGGGGGCCTCTTCACGCAAGGCATTTGGAATCCTGAGGACAGTCTCCTCCACATAAATGTGAAGGAGCTCAGGGCTATCAGACTAGCCTGCATGACCTTTCTAGACCAGATTCAAGGCAGGGTGGTCCGGCAGGGTGGTCCAGATAGTCTCAGACAATACAATGGCCGTGTTCTACACAAACCATCAAGGGGGAGTCCGCTTCTCGGCGCTATGTGAGGAAGCAACCAAGCTCTGGCAACTAGCGATAGACTATTACTTCACACCAACTGCCTCCCATCTACCTGGGGTAGATAACAGCATAACGAACTCACTCAGCAGGAAACCCCTGGTGAATCACAAGTGGTCCCTCCACAACAAGGTTTTCTTCCTGCTGACAAACAGATGGGGAACCCCTCAGATCGACCTCTTTGCCACAGGGGAGAACTGCAAATGCCCCTGGTTCTGCTCCCTCCGAGGTCGGGAGAGAGGTTCTCTCAGTGATACCTTCCTCCTCAATTGGTCGAGGGCCCTAATGTATGCCTTCCCTTCAATTCCCTTGATCAACCATGTGCTCCTGAAGGTCCTCGCGGACGAGGCACACATCATTCTGATAGCCCCGGACTGGCCCAGACAACACTGGTTTCCCCTCCTACAGGACATGTTCGTGAGGATCCTGCTCTACCTCCCATGGTGGGCGGACCTCCTGACGCAGGACTAGGGATGCCTTCGGCACCCAAACCCAGGCCTCCTGCACCTGACAGCCTGGATGCTCTCTGGATCAGCGAGCAAGAGAGACGCTGCTCGGATAGGGTAAAAAAGGTCCTGGTTGGTAGCAGAAAACCCTCCACCAGGTCCACCTACATGGCAAAATGGAATCACTTCTCCGCTTGGTGCCATGACAAAGACATAAACCCTACCTCCGTACCAATTCAGGCAACTTTGGATTACCTTCTTGACCTAAGAGAGAAAGACCTATCTCTGTCCTCATTAAAAATCCACTTGGCGGCAATCTCAGCCTTTCACCAAAGAGTAGATGGGGCTCCACTCTTTTCACACCCCATCTGCCATACATTCCTGAAAGGAGTGGAAAAACTTTTTCCCCACACCCATAAACCCACTCCACAATGGGATTTGAACGTTGTGCTGCAGGCTCTGACAGAACTGCCTTATGAGCCCTTGGACTCAGCCACCCTGCTCGTACTGTCCTGGAAGGTGGCTTTTCTAGTAGCAATTACCTCGGCCAGAAGGGTCTCAGAGTTACGAGCCCTGTCCTCTGAACCCCCATATACGGTTTTCTTCCTAGACAAGGTGGCCCTGTGTCACCATCCCTTGTTCTTGCCCAAGGTTGCTACCCCCTTCCACATGAATCAAGAAATCTGCCTGCTGGTTTTCTATCCAGACCCTCAGGTGACAGAGAACCAGAGACGGTGGCACACCCTGGATGTGAGGAGAGCGCTCCTTATCTATAGTGAGCACACACGATCTTTCCGCAAGACCTCCCAATTGTTTGTGGCAGTCGCTGAATGCATGAGACGCTCCCCAGTATCCTCCCAATGCATCTCCAAATGGACTGTTAACTCCATTAAAGACTGCTATGGAAGGTCAAACGCCTCTCCCAGAGACTATGAGAGCCCACTCTACCAGAGCTCAGGCGTCTTCCATGGCCTTCCTCGCCAAGGTCCCGATCCAAGAGATCTGCAGGGCCGCTACGTAGTCATTGATACATACCTTCACGATGCACTACGCCATTGCCCAACAGGCTAGAGATGATGCCGCTGTGGGCAGAGCTGTACTCAGTGTGGGTAGACTGTAACTCCTCCCACCATCCTTGGGTACGGCTAGCAGTCACCTGTAACTGAATGATGTGAGCAGCACTTGAAGGAGAATGGTTGGTTACTCAACAGTAACTGTCCTTCTTTTAGATGGGCTGCTCACATACATTCAGGTCTCTCCCACCATCCCCGTTAACGGAGTTGGCAAAGGTATATGGGACTGGGAGGGTCAGGGTCATGGTCACCTATATCGCCGCAGTCGCGGCGTGGAGGGGGCGTTGGCCGTGTGCCCTGACCTGACAGGCTAACGCTAAAGACTTTCTGAGCTAGCGTGCACTGCGGCACGTAGACACCTGTAACTGAATGTATGTAAGCAGCTCATCTCGAAGAAGGAGGGTCACTGGTGAGTAACCAACCGACAAGACTGCTGTGCAAAACCATATCAAAAGCCTTGCTAAAGTCGAGGTATATCACATCAACGGCTCTTCCCACATCCACAAATCCAGTCATCTCATCATAGAAGGTGATGAGGTTGCTCAGGCACGATTTACCCTTGGTGAATCCATGCTGACTGTTCCTGATCACTCTGCTTTCCTCCAAGTGTCTCAGGAGGGATTTTTTGAGAATCTGCTCCATGATTTTTCCAGGGATTGAGGTGAGGCTAACAGGTCTATAATTCCCTGGATCCTCCTTTTTGTCTTTCTTGAAGATAGACACTGTATTTGCTTTTTTCCAGTCCTCCGGCACCTCCCCCATTCACCATAAGTTTCCTAAGATAATGGCCAGCAGTACTACTACCTCATCGGCCAGCTCCCTCAGGGCTCTCTGATGCAGGTTGTCCGGCTCCATGGACTTGTGCACATCCAGCTTCTTTAGGCAGTCCCTAACTTGACGTTCCATCACCAAGGGCCTCTCTTCTCCTCTCCAATATGCCATACCGCGTGTACTGGGCTGGGAGCTGGCCCTCCCTGTGAAAACTGAAGTAAAAAATGCATTGAGCACTTCAGCTTTTTCCTCATCCTCCATCACAAGATACATGCACTATTCAGTAAGGGACCTACACCAGCCTCTTCTTGTTATTAACATACTTGTAGAACCCCTACCTGTTATCCTTCACATCCCTTGCTAGCCGCAACTCTAATTGTCCTTTGGCCTTTCTGATTTTATCCCTGCAGTCCCAAGCAATATCTTTATATGCCTCCTTAGTCATCTGTCCAAGCTACCACTTCCTGTAAGCTTCCTTTTTATGCTTTAGCTCAGTGCAGAGATCTCTGCACAGCCACACTGGGTGCCTACCACATTTGCTGTTCTTTCTGCTCATTGGAATGGTATCTTCCTGTGCCCTTAGCAGGGATTCTTTAAAATGCAGCCAGCTGTCTTGGACACCTTTCCCCTTCAGATCAGCCTCCCAAGCGATCCTACCCATCAGTTCCCTGAGGGAGCCAAAATCTGCTTTTCTGAAGTCCAGGGTCTGCGTTTTGCTTCTTTCCTTTTTTCCATTAATCAGCATCTTGAACTCTATCATCTCATGGTCACTGCTGCCCAGGTTGCCATTAACTTCTACATCCCCAATCAATTCTTTTCTGTTTGTGAGCAGCAGGTCGAGATGTGCAAGACCCCTAGTTGGTTCCTCCAACATTTGTACCAAGAAGCTGTCCTCAACATTCTCCAGAAACTTCCTGGATTGCCTGTGCACTGCTGTATTGGCCTCCTAGAAGATGTCAGGGTAATTGAAGTCCCCCACAAGAACCAGGGACTGTGATCTGGAAACTTCTGCCAGTTGTCCATAGAATGCCTCATCCACCTCCTCCTTCTGGTGTGGAGGTCTATAGCAGACACCCACCACAACATCCCCTTGTTGCTCTCTCCTCTAAGCTTAACCCACAGATTTTCAACTGGCTCAGTTCCACTTCCATAATGGAGCTCTGAGCAGTCATAAAGCTCTTTTACATACAGTGCTACTCCTCCCCCTCTTCTTCCCTGCCTGTCCTTCCTGAACAACTTATACCCATCCATGGCAGAGCTCCAGTCATGCAAGCTATCCCACCATGTCTCCCTTATTCCAATTATATCATAGTTCCTTGTCTTCGCCAGTACTAACAATTCTTCCTGCTTGTTTCCCAGGCTGCTCACGTTCGTGTACAGGCACCTAAGATACCAGGCTGATTGCCCTACTTTCCCATGTCTATTTTCAGGTCTATTGCATCTACCTCCTTGTATTTTGTCTTGGGATTGTCCTCCCACACCTGCCTCAGGTACTAAAACTTCATTAGATCATGTAACACAATTATTTGATTCCCTGTCCCCCATGTTCCAACTACCTTCTCTTTTATCTCTGGTGTTACATCCCCGTTCCCCCCAAGTTCCATCCCTTCCCTGAGGTCTCCCATATTGTCACTTACCTGTGGGCTTTGGTCTCCTTCCCCCTTCAAACCTAGTTTAAAGTCCTCCTCACTAGGTCAGTCAGCCAATGTCCGAATACGGTCTTCCCCTTCCTCGACAGATGGAGTCCATCTCTGCCTAGCAGTCCTTCTTCCTGGAACAGCATTCCATGGTCAAGGAAGCCAAAGCCCTCCTAATGACACCATCTTCGCAGCCAGGTGTTCACCTCGAGGATGCATCTGTCTCTACTCAGGCCCCTACCCTTGACCGGAAGTATTGAGGAGAATACCACCTGTGCTCCAAACTCCTTCACTCACACTCCCATAGCCCTGTAGTCACCTTTGATCTGCCGAGGATCACCTCTCACAGTATCATTGGTTCCCACATGGATGAGAAGCATGGGGTAGTAGTCAGAGGGGTGGATGATTTTCGACAATCGCTCCATAACGGGTTGGATGCAGGCACCTTGCAGGCAGCAAACCTTCTGCGAGGCCTTGTCAGGGTGACAGATTGGTGCCTCTGTCCCCCTCAGAAGTGCGTCTCCAACCATCATCGCCCTACATTTCCTCCTAGCTGTGGTCAAGTTTACATTTTTTTTTGAGTGAAAAAACTCAAAGATAAGACTCATACACTTTGAAATGAATACCAGAAGTTACACAACCTCCTGCCAAATAATCTGACTGAGTTTCCCATAGTTCTGCAATGATAGGATTGTTGTGGATATTTCATTCTTCCCCCACTAATAAAGGATGTTTCAGAGAGAGAGGGGTGCAATTTAGACCTGGATCTGAGATTCAAGTACTGTTGTGATTGTTCAAATTCAGGGTTTTGGGTTAGAGTCAGAATTGGCTCCACATTGATTAGTCAAACAGATATGGCCTGTCAGAGTTTTCTTTCTGGTATCAGAGAGTCAGTCCTGGGTTTTTTTGTATTCCCATACCTTGCTCTAACTTTCCCCTTGGAAAATCCACATAGGATGTAAAAATATTCTTTGTGACTGCAGGTGCTTATTTAGCCCCAGAAAAATCTCAAAATCTTCATATTTTTATTAGTAGTAGAGAGTGGGAACACCTTTTGATACATCCAAAGGGGCAGCCATGTTAGTCTAGTTCAGTAAAACAAACAAGGAGTCCTGTGCTCCTTAAAGACTAACAAATATATTTATTGCATGAGCTTTCATGGGAGAGAATCCCATTTCATCAAACGCTTTCATACAGGATGTCAAAGTTTGGTGTTGCACCCTGCTGGGAACAAACCCTCAACTTTTTAAAATTCTCTGTCAAAAAGAATAGAGCTCCAGCCTCAGGGCAGTGCTCCTGCTAGGCCACCACAGAGCCTGGAACTCCAGGCCTCTGGGTTGGCAAGACACCTTTTTGGGTCTTCTGGAAATGTCAGAAAAATTGAACCATCTCCAAGAAATGTTTCAGTTTGCTGAATTGAAAATTCCAAATAAAACATCTATGGGGGGTGTGGCATTTCTTTTGGAGCAGCTGTAGAGTTTATCTTCATGCCACATCAGGCATGGTGGTGCTAATACCCCCATCATACAAATGGATAACTGAGGCATGGGGCAGCAGGGTATGCCTACACTGCTACAATAAACCAGCAGCAATGAGTTTTGGAAGTAGGAGCAGCTGACAGACTCCTTTGGCTCTTGCTGTGAGCCAAAATAGCAGTGTAGACATGTGGCTTCCAATTCGAGCCCAGGCTCTGAAGCCCGGGGAGTGAAGAAGGATCTCAGAGGCTGGGTTCAGACTGGATCATAAATGGCTACCCTGCTATTTTTAGCCCTGCAGCCTAAGGGTAGGTCTACACACCCTTCCCTTTTAGGTGGCTGTTGAGCAGAGATACACAAGTTACTTAAAATAACTTAGGTGTCTGCATTCTGACCTCCCTACTCCCAGCACATCCACTGCCCTGAGTTGAAGAGACAGTCCTCCCTTCAACTCAGTGCTAACTCAGTTGCTAGGGTAGTGTTTAGAGATGGACTTCCTGATCAGCTGAGCAGGTCTTCACAGACCCGAGCAGTTGATCAGGAAGTTTAAACTGATGGTGGCGAATCTGTGACCACCAGTGAAGACTAGCCCTGAGTCAACCGACTCAAGCTGTGAGGCTCAGTGGGTATGTCTACACTCAGAGCTGAATTCGAATTGATTGTCATCAATTCAAATTCTATTAAGAGCATGGACACACTGGCTTTCCTCACTTTGAACTGAGGAACTCCTCAGTTCGAATTGATGAAAATTGGTCCAGCCTCATTTAACCTTGAAGTAAAGGTCAATTCAAACAGAGTCATTCGAATTGACCCAGTGCGGCCATGTCCATTTGAATTCACTGTTAGCTCGAATTAGCCACAGCTTGATTCTTCCCTATACAATGGCGCCCCCTACTGAATTCGAACTAGCAAGTCCTGTTCATGGACATGCCAATTTGAATTGGATTTTCTAGTGTGGCCATGTCAATTCGAATTGTCTGAATTCGAATTAATAATTATTAGTTCGAATTCAGTAATTCAAATTGAAACTCTAAGTGTAGACATAGCCAGTGAGACAGGTGTCATGTAGACATATCCTAAGTGACTTCCCACAGTCATGTGAGAAGGCTTTGTTTGGACTGTTAACTTTTCAGGATAGAGCCTCTTGAAGGAAAACGTGGATGTGAACAGCACTGGGCACAGCAAGACCTTGTTTTGCAATTGGGATTTCCACACGTTACGTCAATGGAAATAGTAAACAACTATTTGCGGAGTAACAGCACCAGACCACAAGCCTGCCAAGGACTCTTTTTGTTTGTTTGTTTTGTTTTATTTATCACGGAAACATATCACAGGCATCCCAGCTGTTCAAGACATAATTCCACTGCCCAACCACATTTTTTAAAATTGCACTGTTAATACTGTAACATCACCCCCCCCACACACACAATTATTCCAAAGGCTGCCCCTTTGGAACACACAATTATGGAATTGTGAAGCAATTAAAAAAATTCTGAAGTCCTCTCCCTTAGATTTTAGGAAACGGAAGTCAGTTTTAAAACCAGAATAGACTTGTCTATTCTTGGGGCTGGTCTACCCCATGGCAGGATTCAGAAGACAGTTGAAGGGAGATATGCAAAGTACTTAAAATACCTTGCATATCTCTCTCTGACTGCCTATCACCTACTTACGGCAGTGTCGTCAGTGCTCTGAGTCAAAGGCAAATGCCTTCCGTTCGACTCAGCACTACTTTTGCCAGGGTGGTCTTACTAGATCAGCTTCCAGATCCGCTGAGCAGGTCCTCACAGACTTGATCAGTTGATTGAGAATATCAATCCAGCAAATTTTCTGCCATCATTGAAGACCTGCCCTTAGTGTACAGCTGCTACTCTTTGCAGAAGGTGGCTCCTTCCCTTTAAAAGACTGTTGAGAGCAATCACAAATGATCATGAATTTGCATTGAAGTTGCACCTGGAGTTAGGGTAAGAATTTCTCAACATCTCAAGCACTTACCAAATCTGGGTGAAATCCAGGGTACTGTTCTACCATGGATTTTAATGGAACTAGAATTTCATTATATGTATTTAAATAAGTCTTTGCTCCCTTCTTCCTAGAGATGTCGAACCTGTGTCCTGGGGTTCACACTCACTTCTCACAGTACCTCCTGCTGGCCATCCTGGGATTAGATCTGCCAGCCTCCACTCTCCCTCCAGTGGCATCTTCATCCACCTCACCTCATTCTGCTATACCGCTCACTCCTAGATCATGTGGGCCTCTGGCCAGGTAGCTAAAGTGGTCCCCATTCAGTAATGCAAAGGCCTTCCAGACCCTGGTGTGCTACTGTGCCACTATCCAGTGAGGGGTAGAAGAACCCCAGCCAGCCTCTACAGGGGTTCCAGGCCAGAGACCCTATAACATGCAGCAAAGGCCTGTATCTACTTAGTCCTCCCTGCAGTTTACCTGGGTTTCTTCCTACCTTTCCATGTGTTTGCCAGCCTTCAACTCTCTCCACTCAGGGAGTAACTGTACCATGTCTTTCCTGCCATCCCTGCCTATCACCAGCTATGACTTGGCTATACACTGGCCCCACCTGGTGTGACACAACTGACCCTACTCCTAATTAGTGGCCAACCACCCAGGGAAGGTAATTGGCCTGCCTAGCCTCTTCAACCCCTTCCCAACAGGTGTTGGGCAGACACCTTTACACAACATGCTTCATTACTTTGCTGAGCAGGGCTAGACTGCTACATCAGGGCCTTACACCTTCCCACTGAACTTTAAGGGGGTGGGGGGGGCTTAAGTCCCATGGAGTTGTCTTCACATCCCACTGCTGTCATCTTCTAATTCCATTGAAATGAAGTGCTTTGATAAGTCTGTGACAAAGAAACATTTCTAGGGCACTAGTCTTGTTAATATAAACATAAGCTAATGATTTCAAGGAAGTGAGCTGGCAGAAGGAGAAGTCAAGCTATAAAGAATAAAGCGCAGACACAAATACCTGCACTAATACCAAGATAAATATCAAAAGGAGTTGCTTTTTGCATTAATATTTCATTTGCTCTGCTTTCAAAGTTTCCTCCTAATAAATGAACGTGTCTTGGCTTACCTAGAAGAAATGCTTCTGCTTATTTGGAAAGACATGCAAAAAGTAAAGGCTAAAATTTAACAACACAGACATTTCTCTGACTCACAAAGCAAAAAAAAGCAGACAAAATAATGGGAGTAATGCTAATATGTAGCACGTACACAGCACTTTTCATCAGCAGAGCCCAAAGTGCAAAGGACAGGATTCAGGGAGACGTAGATAAATTGGAACAGTGGGCCAATAAAAATCTTATGAAGTTCAATAAGGACAAGTGTAAAGTCCTGCATGTGGGACGGAAAACCCCATGCACTGCTACAGGCTGGGAAACATTCAGCTGAGTAGCAGCAGCATAGAAAAGGACCTGGGGGTCATGGTGGATGGGAAGCTAGATATGAGTCAGCAGTGTGCTCTTACTGCCAAAAAGGCCAATGGCATACTGGGCTGCATCAAAAGAAGTATTACCAGCAGATCAAGGGATGTGATCATTCCCCTCTATTCTGCACTGGTGAGGCCACATCTGGAATACTGTGTTCAGTTTTGGGCTCCCCACTACAAAAAGGACAGGGACCTACTAGAGAGAGTTCAGAGGAGGGCAACCAAAATGATTAAAGGGCTGGAGCACAAGCCCTATGAGGAAAGACAGAAAGCATTAGGCTTATTTAGTCTGCAGAAGAGAAGATTGAGGGGGGATTTGATAGCAACCTTCAACTACTTGAAGGGGTGCTCCAAGGAAGATGGAGCTTGACTATTCTCAGTAGTAAAGGAGGACAGAATGAGGAGCAATGGTCTCAAGTTGCGGTTAGGGAGGTCGAGGCTGGATATTAGAAAAAACTTTTTTACTAGGCGAGTGGTGAAGCATTGGAATGAGCTGCCAAGGGAGGTGGTGGAGTCACCATCTTTGGAGGTGTTTAAGGCCCGGCTGGATAAAACCATGACTGGGATGGTTTAGTGGGAGTGGTCCTGCCTCTGGCAGGGGGTTGGACTAGATGACCTATGAGGTCCCTTCCAACCCTAGGATTCTATGATTCTATGATTCTAAGTGCTTTATAAAGGACATCAGGACGATTATCCCATTTTTTCAGATAAGGAAACTGAGGCAGAGGAAGCTGAAATGACTTGCTTGAAGAGATCACCTAGCTGGTCAGTGGCCCAGATGGGAACAATATCTAGGTCTTCTGATTTCAGTCAAGTTCCCTAGCTACCAGGCCACATTGCCTTGGAAGCTGTCCTGGCCTGAGACAAATAAGATACCCCAGTGGCATCAGATATGTAGACTAGTTTATTCTACAGCAGTAGGGTAGGGCCTCTGATGTAGCACAGATGCACATGTGAGTAGCACTGAGAAAGGGAAACTTATAAGATTCATCCTGATGTCCTTACTCAAGCAAATCTGCCACTGAAGTAGTTTGTTGAAGGCGCATCAAGACTGGGCCTGCAATAACTGGATGAACCTCCAAAGTCTAGACAACAAGGACTGAGAGACTGCCATCAAAGCCATTGGGATTATTCGCTGCATATAAACAGCCACTGCATAGAGTCCTCTTCTCTGCTAATCAATCATTTCCAAATTGACTCCGAATAATTCTCAATGGCCAATGAATTAGTGAAACAGACTGCTCCTGCAGCAAATTCAGACTTGATGATCTGTTGGTGAAATGGTGCCGTGTCAACTATTTATATACATAACATGCAATTGGCCAGTTGGGTCACATTATATTGTTTTGGGTCCCTGGTTGGATGACTGTAACTTTATGAACAGGAGAATAAAAAGTAATAAATAGTCTCACTGGCGTATGACTACCCTTGGCGATACAATTTTTTGGATGGGGAACATTTATTCCCCAGTCAGTGGTGTGAAGAAAAAATGTCTGCACAGCAGTTAGTGAGAAATAACACAAAGCAGCAGCAATTGGGTTGGTCCAAACATCTGTGTGGAATCTGAGCAGAGGTTCATGCAGCTGACAGTACAGTATTAAGTCAGGTGTTTTTACAACAGATGGTTCTGTTCTTTGACTTCTTCCAAATTCATTCCATGCTCTTTTTGGTTGAGGAGGACTAGGCAGGATGCTGTGGACCCTAATAAAACGACTGTGGTTGAGGATGGTTGAGAATTTGTCCCCTTTGTGGTATCAGTCTTAATTCAGGCAAAGGGAGACCTTAAGAACCATGCACTATCCCTCATTTTCTGTAAGGGTTGAGCATCGCATCTGATGTATGCCCTGCCTCGAACAGAACTGAAGATACAAGAAGGCAGTCCCTGCATGGTCTCTACACTGCAATTGCACAGTTAACCCTTCACTGATTCTTCCAGACACACCACAGAGCTTTACCCAAGTCCATGCCCATTATGTTTTGTGAAAACAGCTTTAAGGGCAGTGTTGGGATGCACCAAGATTGCATGCATATCAAGACTGCTAGCTTAGAAAAGGGTAACAAGTTGCTTGCTCTGGTCTTCTGCTTGGCACGGACACTTCTTTTACAACGCTGCATTTGGGGACCTTGTCTGGGCTGTCAAGAGCAACAGAAAGAATCTCTCTTTTATAAGCTGCCCTTTCGCACTATACAGGATTTTCTCATGTGTGTCTGTTTAGCAAATGCCTTTTCATTCCATTCCATTGAAATGAAAGGAATCCATCGCTATTTGGCGCCATTAACGCTATCAGACTGAACTCTTGCCCTCCCCTCTTATCTTGTAGCATTTCATCCTAATGACATGCAAAAGAGAAATACTCAAGGATGGTAACCAACTGTCACTCTTGCCTGTTCTGGCTTGAAAGGAATGTTTACCTTGATTTGCACTTAATCCTGGATTCCAAATCAAAAAGAAACACACATGAAAACCAGGACATGTACTTAATTAGATATATTGGTGTGGCACCCCCAATATACTGGATACTGCCCACATATGTAGAGATGACAACCCATAAACTAAAGGATTCAGCAATCTACACTGAGCGCTGGATGAAAATTTTCCAATGGTGCATTATTCCACCCAAAGAAAAGCCATTTGGCAAGATGGAAACCTGCCACAGGCAAGGGCTGATTTTGACAAAATTTTGTTTAGGAAAAACTAAATTGAAAAACATTTTTGGTTTTTCATTTCTGAAAAAAAGTCATTTTGTAGTTTATTTATATTATAGACTTTATCTGTTGTATTAACACATTGTATTTTCATATTGAGAAGACTAGAACTCTTAAAAAGTCAAAATCAGAAATTTTATTTTATTGAAATTTTGGTCAGTCCAAAACACACAATAAAATCCCAAAGTTTCATCTGCAGCAAGCAATTTAGATTTGAAGAAGAGGGGGGTTGGACTAGATGACCTCGTGGGGTCCCTTCCAACCCTATGATTCTATGATTTTAAGAGGCTCCAAGTTGGTAAATTCCTAGACTCTCTCCTAGCCTTTACTTTATTGTGGTAACTCATGTTAAAATTCCAACCTCCCTTGTCTTTACCTCATGTTTGTTACCACACATAAGCTAACACAAGTTAAGAAAACCCTTCTTAGTGAAGATGCCCCCGTTGAGAGGGACTCTTTACCTAAATCTAGATATGGCTAGTTAAGAAGCAGCAGATAGGAGATTATCCTGGTTTTATATCATGAGGTTTATTATTACAAGAAGAATTCCTTTTTTGTTCTGTGCTATAAGAACTGTATCCACTTGACTCCTGATCAAAGATTGCTGTGAGAAGATTACCTTGGTGCAGCACTTGTAATGGAAGTCAGTTAACACCACAAGTTGCAAAGCCTTCTTCCCATTAGCTTGTAGAACAGAGAAGCGGTAAAGCAATCATAATCAAGTCCCTTGCTGGTAACATCAGCAGAGAGGTTAAAGGCTGAATCTTAGCCTCTTATCCTAAAAGATGGTCACTTCAGTTCAGAGTTGCAGAACATTGGGCAGGCTGAAAGGGAAAGCTTGTTTTCCTGGGCAGGTAATTCAGCCCAGCTGGCAAGTGCAATATTAACTCTGATGGCCAGTTACTCCCAACGCAAATTTTATTTTGAATCTTAAAGTTTAGCTAATAAGAGGTTTAAATGCATAACTTCAGGAAGTCTGAATTTGTAGTTCATGTAGAGGATAGGGACTTAGGAGACATGAGTTAATAATGAGCTCTTACATAGCCCTTTTCCTCACTTGATCTCCATGCACTTTGCAAAGAAGAACAGGATCACTATACCCATTTTACAAATGGAGAAGCTGAGGCATGAACAGGTAAAATGACTTGTTCAGCATCACCCAGGGGCTGAACCAGGAACAGAACCCAGCTTTCCAGGCCAGGGTGCTAGCCACTAGGCTATACAGCCTCCTCAGTGCTCATACTCCCTCCAGGTCCTTGGGTAAGTCACTTCAGCTCTGTGCTACTCAGTTCTCTGTCTGAACAATGCACATAATACTTATTGTCTCCCACCCTTTGTCTGTCTTTCAGGCAGGGTCTCTGTTCTGAAGCATATGTACAGTATGCACCACACTGGATCTTGGTTGGCACCTCTAGTGCAATACCTCCACACCTCTAGTGTAACGTAAATGCTGTTGTTACTAGAATGTGGCACACTGACATCAATCATATTTCACACTGATTTGTGGGTGGATATCTGGGAACACACTGAACCAATTACAGTATTGTCAGCCAGCTTTGAAAGGTTAATAAAAAGCTGATAATACTTCAGCCTTTTTTTTTTCCGATCTAGAGAGGGTTGTGGAGGCCCCTCCTACCAGCTGCCTTGTGAATGTATTGTGGTATATACTTATGAATGATTCCCCTTTGGCCCCAAGCACCCCCTTGTGGCTGAACACCCTAATGCAAGGGTTACATCCTACTTCCTGTTGTGGAATCCTTAGGATTACAAGGGTGGGAGCGAGGGTCTCTGGTCTTTGGGACTGGTTTATTAGAAAAACACTGCAACACAAATAATCCATAACAACTGTCCCAAGACATACATTGTCCATTCACTCCCATTGCACATAATCCCTAAAATGCCATGATATCTAGTCTAGCAGTGTTGTACGTATCATGCACTGGCATCTTCTGTGGTCCTTACTTCTGTTCTTCTGCCAGGACAGCTAGCCCCCAACCCTCCCAGAAGGAACCCCTCAGCTTTTCCTCCAGTAGTTCATCCCTCACTCTCTATGTCCCAATACCATCTCATGTTAGTCAAGCCAGCAGGTAGGCCCTTCCATGGTTTGCCAGGCCCTTAACCCTCTCTAGCTTTCACCTACAGCTTGGAAGTCAGCAGGTAAGCCTCCTCTACTCCTCTTCTTCCTTCAGTCTTCCTCTAGCAAACTCCTACTTCTCTTTGTGGAGTCAGTCACTACTCAGCATGAGTTAAGGGGACCAAAATTAGATTAATGTGCTATAAAAACTAATTGTTACTATAATTAGTCTAGTGAAAGCATGGATGTGGTATCTGTAGTGGCCAAGTGGCTAGAGCCCTAGTCTGGAACTCAGGAGATAATGGCTTGCTTCCTGGCTCTGCTAGTAGCTTGCTTAGGCAAGTTTTGTGCCTCAGTTTTCCCATCTGTAAAACAGTAATAAGGGTACTGATCTCCTTTGTGAGTGTTTTAGCTGTACTGCAGAAAAATGGTGTGAAAAATTCCAAAGCAGGACCCTCAGAGATCATCACCCCTCAAGAAGTGTCTTTGCAAGGTGAAGTCAGGGAGGTGCCTGTGGCTAATTTCAAGTGTAGCACATATACTCTGTGTCAGCATAGCTTCCTTGACAGCCTGTCATGCCCCACACAAGGTTAAACTTCTCACTGGAGCCGACTGCAGCCAGGCACCCTGGAGGCGTAATCCTTTTGGGATGATCCACCCTTCAGATGAGACAGGAACATTCACCAGCCAGCACTTGCTCTTTGGCAGAGATAGATGGGTCTGATTCAAACATCTGCAGCTGGTGGACAAGATTACCAGGGGCACGTGAGGAATTCTAGCTGTATCTGCACGTTATCAATGAGGTACGTGTATACCTTGGAGAACAGAACAAGATAAAGTACAGCCTGTCAGTCATGATTGTTGGGGGAGGAACAGCACATAAGACAGTGCAAAGCATGTTCAAAGCTGTAGATTTTGTGCAACTTCAGCAACTTGATCTTTGTCTTCATCGCTCTGCATGCATGTTGCTATCCTCTTCTTGCTGGGATTATTTTTCCAGATGATTTGGGAAATAATTCATATCTGTGCTATGAAGGTTCCTGGTATGTACTAGACTGCACAGTCTAAACTAAACCCTGGTTAGTGTATATTCATTACAGTTAGTGGAAACCATTTCCCTGAAAAATTGAATTTGACCCAAAAAAAAAAAAACATTTCACAGGCGCTTATCCATCTAATCAAATTATTTTACCAGAAAGTATCAAAATATTTAATTTCCATAAGGTCACAATGTTGCATTTTGGTTTATGCATATTATAACGGTCAATGTTTCAGTCAGATTGAACCAATAATATTTTAAAATATTTTGTTTCATGACAAATTGTGAGATTTTGACTTTTCTTTCCAATTTGAGACTAAATCAAATTTTGAAATCCTGGCCTTGCCTGTGGGATATAAATTTCAGGTCTATTATTTATCTTGTGGTGCAGCCCAGAGGATCTAGCCTAGGCTGAGCATCCACTGCGCTAGAACTGTACACACGAAGAGACTTTGCCTGCTCTAAAGCATTGACACAACAACAGACAAATGGTAGGAGGGGGAAAAGAGGAAAATAGACTTGTCTAAGTTGTCTCCTGGCAGATCAGCACAGAAGGCGGCCTAGAACTCCCTACTTTTACCTCGCAGTCTTAAAATTCTGTAACAATTCCTATGCACTTCCCACCCTGCCCCAAAACTCAGGAGGCAGGCTGTGAGAACACGAGACTGGTTTAAAACATATGAGGTTTGTTTTGTTTTGTTTTTTAAGGTATAAATGAGGAAATCTGCTTATTTTCTGGTGCTGGAGTCTTTATGGTTTGCAAAAGTCTTCAGGCTTTCTCTACAAACAGGAGGGCTAGAAACTTACTCTCTCTCTCTCTCTCTCTCTCTCTCTCTCTCTTTTTTTTTAAATGAAAGCCAAGCTTCTCATTCTCACCTGATTCCAGGAATCTGGGGCTTTACCAGATATTGTGAGACTTGTGATAAAATCAGGGGAACTAGCAACACTATCTCCTGGAGTCCACAACTGTAAGTTGAAGAACCTGGATGCCAGTAATTTAATTTCATTGGAACCAGTAATTAGTGGTGAGACAGCAAAATAAAGAGGCTGAGTTCCAAAGAGAGTGAAAAGAGGGCAAAGAATCTGCACTGGGATTCCCATGTTAAAGTATGACCTCTGGACCAGGCTAATGCTAAAAATTAAAAGAGAGGAAAACATAGGTAATCACATCATTTACGTGCTCAGGATCATGATTAAGCCCTGGTCCTCCCAAGTCATGTCCAGTCTCTTCCCACAGCCTGCCTCTTTATTCCCCTAAACGCTTCAGCGTACGAGTTGTTGGCACTTAAGGAACTGATTTAACTTTGGGTGGTAGGCCAGGACTACAGCTTAACATATCTTGCGTTCACATGTATCCTCTACTCAAACTTAAGCTTCTGATGGCTTTGCTCTCCAAACTGTGCACTGCAGAAGGACTTGCAGGTACAAGGCTTTTAATGAGGTTGCCATGAAATCAATGAGATTTCCCTTATTGGCTGCAATCCATCTATTACCTGACCTGAAGCAGAGCTCTCCATAGCTGGAAAGCATCTCGCTCACCAACAGAAATTACCAGTAAAAGATATTATATTACTCAGTTGTCCTTTCCTGATGCACCACACTTACATGACTCCTTTGCTGCACCATGCAGCTCTGTGAGAAAGGAGACTGCAGTGCATCCTGGGAGATGTAGTACAATTAACAGGCCAAGCCAATCATAGAGATCGGGCACAAGGAAATTACAATTTTGCTGAGACACAGCAAGATGATTCTAGTTAACACTGACTTGACTCAAAACAAAGTTTTTGATTCGGGTCAAAACATAAAATGTTATAGGTCAATTTATCTGGAATTGAAATGAAATATCATGGATTAATTTTTCTGAAGGAAAACCAAAAAATCTAAGCAAATTTGGAATTTTCGTAGAAACTTCCAATTTAGTAGAAACTGCATTTTCTGTACACACACACACACACACACACACACACACACACACACACACACACACACACACACACA